>JAKUBK010000195.1:0-46567 GCA_030566875.1 Waltiozyma chaumierensis | reverse complement strand
GATCTCTGTTGTTCAAAGGCCAAGTGTCTTCACTTAATATATCGTTTAAAGCCGATTTTGGAATGACACTGGAAGATACCACCGAAGCCAAGCCTAGGATAGTAACTGGATTGAGTAACATTTTAGCACCTTATTTTGAAATATTTATCGGTTGAGTCTCATTATCCAAAATTTCATTTAAAAATATTACCACCAAAGAAGGCATCTAGACATCTTTATATATGAAGTTTCAACCCATGAAAAGAAGAGATCAATTTAATACCTACCCGCCTGCGTAACTTTGAGTATTTAGACTCTGATACCGAATGCCCTCAATATTATAGATTAAAAGAATATTAATATTTCCGTCTGGTCTGATGGTGAAGCTGATCAAATATTATTCATTTAAATATACTATGTGAGGTACAGTCTACAACTAGTTGTAGAAGTTGTAACCATGCCTCACGAGTCAGATGATCCCATCGTACTAGCAGGCGCCTGGTACTCCTGAGCAGATCAAAAGATCTAACATTACTTGCATATGATTTATTTATCTATACACGCATAGAAAATGAACGATTAGTTCAAAAGTTTTAGCCGTGACGTAATTAAACGGTTTAACTGTTTATAATAGCTCTCACTACTTAAAACTTAATTATCGCAAGCGCCGTGTACTGTGCAGTGTGTAGTATGTACCAAATTCCTCCAAGATACATAAGTGCATATACCTCACAATACCAACGCAATTTGTATCTGCACATCTAAAAACAATAAAATAGTTGATTTGACTCTGGTCCAGGAACCTTTAGATCATATTCATCAATCCTTTGAGATTTCTGGTTTTAATGTTGTATTGATTTACTATAATTGATGACCTAAATATTATTGATAGTACAGTTACGAGATCGTATATTAGATTTAAGATTTTGATCACGTGAAAGGGTATAATATGGACCCAGTCGAACAACAATGATTGAAAATCTTATGTTTGATTTCCGTTGGTGGTCCAACGGGGAACAAAATTTGAAGCTTCGTCAGTTCGATCCCAGGACACGTCTATGCTTACCTGCAATCACAAGTAGATTGGAAAATCATCTATACCAAAGGCAGGTGGGAAATTCGGTGGTTTACTCCGTTCAATTAAATTTTCTCTTGAGAGAATCCTGACATGGAAATGTTTGGGTGAAGTCATAAGAAATTCCTTCTGAGATTTGGTACTTTGAGGTTCACACTTCGGGTGCCAAAACTTGGAAATGGGAGACTTCACGGACGGTTGGTCTGGGTCACTTCGGGTGGCTTGGACTGTTCAGTGCAATGTATAGACTGTGGCAAATTCCTTTCTTCAATTATTGATAGAAAGGGAATTTTATCTGTGCGCACTTAGTGTGGGACCCTTCTTCTTGGCAACACCAAGTTTCTAAGGAACTGCTGTCAGACAGTTTCTGAGAAATTCTGAGAAAACAATGTCTGGCGGCCACAGATAAGCGACATAGAACCCGATACCGATCATGTGTTCTGAGATTTAATCACATACCAAACTTCAATTTTTTTTTGAGTAGGTTTTCTTAAAATTCTATACTCTACCTATATCCATTATATATATATTCACAATGATTTATTTCAAAAAGTACCAATATCAGGCCTCATAGACCTCAATCACCAGGTTCATTTTACTCAAATCTCTGAAGACAGCAGCCATATCGGCAATATTGTCTTCAACAAATCGAAGTCTCAGAACCTTATCAGTGACATTGAATAATACTTTACAGTTATCCAATAGCTCCAAATAAGTTGGCGGTGTTGAACTCAAAGGCTTGTATTTCATCTGAACTGACTGAGTGCGATATTTGATAGTTATAACCTTTTGAACTTCTTCGTCTGCTTCTTTTGGATTCAAAGGTAACAAAGGCATGATATTGGATACTTGTTGTTGATGGTTAGACGAATTTGTTTTTGTCGAAGAAATATAGAGAGGATATTCCAGCAGAATCAATTCGTGAATAAGTTCACCAACAGTATAACAAATCGTATCAAAGCCATAGTCCTTAATAAGACACCCCACAATCTTACAGAGAAGATTCATGGACTGTTTCTCACTTAGCAAATGCACAGACTGGGACGACGAGTTGTTAATTTCTAAAGATTTGAAGAAATGTGACAAGTTCTCCACTGCTGTTAGTTTAGAGTAAAGGTAATTCAAAGATGTCTGATGAACGGTGACAAAAAGTTTCTCGAGGATAAACGATATTGTTGCATTTATAGAGTTTTGGCCAAGTGTCGATAAGATTTCCTCATTTATGGTCGCTGGTGCATCTATGAGTTTGAAAAATGTGGAAGAGTTACTAATATAATTCAGAAGTTTCTTCTTATTAGATTCAGAGAATTTGAAAGGTTCTGGTGAGAATTGTTTCGTATTTATTGGTGGAAGCTTGGTGACGTTTGAATTCAACGACGGAAGTGAAGTACTTGGAGAATTTGTGACATTTGTGTTCACTGTGGAGCTAGTGTTGGAGTTACTGATTGAATTTGAGGTATTTGTTCCTTGTATATCGTGGAAATTGATACCATTCTCAAGATTATGATGAAGATCATAACTGATGAACTTTGGAGCTTTGTGTGCGTTCGAGTCCAAGTTTCCCACAGAACCATCAACAATAGCTAGAGGTGCTCCAGAAACAGCCGAGGATGACAGTGATTCCTTTTCTTGATCTTGTTTGATCTCTGAGAGCTTCGCCAATCGCTTCCTATTCCGTCTAACACTCTGTACAGCTGCTCTAACCAATTTGTCAAAATCATGAAGTGTATCCTCCTTATACCCAAACTCTGTCCGTAAAATATCTGCAATCTTCAAAATCAGATCATCTTGTTCTGAGGCTTTCCTTGAAGACAGATTGAACTTGTCTATAAGCTCCAAACGACGGTTCGTGAACTTCTTCCATTTCAAAGGATCAGTGAAGTTCAACTGGGTTCTAATTAATGAAGTGATGCCCCTACCATTGGCTGTGGACCCAGGTGTACCCGCTTCAGATCTGCTTGGCGGGACTATGCTCTGGATTGAAGTGTCCTTAGGGCTATCTAGTGAAGGTACCGTTGAAGATAACTGTGGGCTTGCTATACTTGGAGTGCATGTAGTATGAGTTTTGAGATCTGAGAGGGATTGATGTAGTTGTGGGAGAGGAGCTAAGAGTGTTGAATGATGAAGATGAGGTTGATGAATGAATGACGGCACTTGATGAAGCTGGTAGTCGTCAGTGATTGGTTTCTGTGTTGGCTGAACACTCTGTGTAAATGACGGAAAATCATGGATGTCAAATTGTGGATGCTGATGCTGTTGGATACCTGATATTGTTGGAATATTGGACGTTGAACTAAATGCAACTTCATCTCTGATGCCAAACAGTGAGCCTGGTTTGTTGTAGTTCTCCATCGTGTAAACTGAGTGAAGAGGTTCGAAAATTTTTAGGGTGTCTAGAGAGAGAGAGAAAGAGAGAAAGAGAGAGAGAGACCGTGCTAGTACTGTAATGTCAACGAAATGACGGATTAAAATCATAATATGTTTGATCCTACACTTATTTATTGTTCGGAATACGGAGTCACACTGGGATTTCCCGGCTCCCGGAGTAATTCGATATTAATTACACGCACAGTTACCGGTTAAATTATGATGACATAAACATAATCATCGGATAGTATTTCCGTGTGTAGTCATCCAATCACCACCTAAGTCCGATGTTTCGAAATGAATTATCAACTTAAAAACATTTTATTCAAAAAGTGTGTATATACCGCTACATAATTATGTATTATCTCTACGTGTGACTATACATACTAATGACTACTATACATGCCAAAGCAATTCAACCCCGTATACAGTCTATGATTTGCTTTTATACTTGATTTTTCCTTATAATCTCAATTTAGTTTCTGGATCTGTTTCTGAAACCACCTCTTCTCTTGGAAACACGGTTACGGTTGCCCAACTCTCTATCCCTAATGAGACCCAATTCTCTAACTAAGTGACTGTCAGCTTCGATACCAAACTTTTCAATTCTTTGTAATTCCTTAGTGATGTCGTTCTTTTCTTCCTCGGAACCAAACTTAGTGGCTCTTTCCAACTTCTTTGTCAAATGGTCAATGGCCAACTTCTTGAATTCTTCAGGAGATAGCTTTGGAGCAGCTTCAGCAACAGCATTGAGGTCAGCAGTAGTTGGCTTCTTACGTAAACCGTTGGTCTTAACATCTGTGATTTTAGCTTCGTTAGCAGTGATAAGAGACTTCAATTTTTCAAGCTTAGCATCGTCACCACCAAACTTCTCAAGACGTTTGACTTGGGTTTGTAAGTCTTTGATGCTAGCTTCCCAACGTTCGACAAGTTTAGCGATCTTAGCCTTTTCTTCTTCGGATTGTTCAGCTGGAACAGCGACAGGTTCCTCTTCAGTTACTGTTGCTGTTAGTTCTTCTTGTTGGGGAATTTCAGTAACAATAGCTTCTTCGACGAGTGTTTCTTCTGGTTTGGTCTCTTTGATAGCAACTGGGGCTTCAGTGGTTTGGTTCTTGGAGATGTCGTCTTCTTCTAAACGGGAGACTAATTCAGCCTTGACACCAGTGGCCAGAAGACCTCTGTTCTTTAATTCTTCTTTTAAGATAGCAACAGTTTGAGCGGAGTATGACATTATGCACGTTGATTTCTGAACTTCTTCAATTAAATCTGATTGTGTTGAATTTTGTTAGTAAAACTATAAGTTTCGTGTTGACTTCTTCAACCTGTCAGGACGTGTTTTGTTTACACCACCACTCAATCAGTGTCGAGTCTCGACTGTGCGGGTGCCAGCCTCCAGGTCTGTAAGGATGCAGGTTTTTAACTGCGGCACGTGAAAAATGATATTTCGCGAATTGAGAAAAAACTTTCCGAATACGGATGTTTAGATAGGTTTTACTGATATGGAAGTGCGATAAGTTGCTTTTGCAGATGTGAAAAGTGCACTATCAAACCCCGAAATCCCCTTCTACTGTAATCTATTTCCTAGTCTTTCTCCAAAAGATCATCTGGTTGTTAGGTAATAAATTAGACAAACCAAATATCAAGTAGATCTCAAGATCAAATTCATCTGATATTCGTGTAAATTATGGGGAGTATCAGAGACGATTCGGAAACAGAAACAGATTCAGATCTCCCATTACTATCCGGGGGCTTTCTACAAGAAGAGACCAGTGGCAAGTCATCCAATATTAGCACCAACTCCCGACTCACCAGAAGCACACGTTCAACACGATCCTCGTCAAGAAAATCAACAGCAGAAGTCAACTATGCTGAGTCGGATTTAAGCGACGAGATTGAGGAGATCGTCCTGAAGCCAAGGACAACAAGAGATGCCACAACTAAGAAAAAAGTCAATGGAAGAACCACTAGAAGTTCAGCGCCAAAATCCTCTTCTCGTGGAAACAAAACCAACTTGAAGATAAAACTCGACGATGATAAAGATGAAGAGTTCACATTGTCCGATATAGACCAGGAGGTAGTTGAGTTATCCGATGACGAAGACGACGAAGACTTTGTGATTCTAGAGGAGAAGTTCAACATTCAAGGACATCAAGAAGATGACAATGAAGAGTTAGTGAAAGAGGAGGCTCTGGGGAGTACTGAAGACTCAGATACTGCATTGAAATCAGTGAAACGTCCCAAGAAAGCCACCACAAAAAGAAAGAAAGCCACTTCTAAAAAACCAAAGATCCCATACCATGAACGTATGACAACTAAACTCTATGAATTCCACCCAGATTTGAAAGACGTTTTCACCAACTTGAAAACTGCAGAGAAAATCAAGCCGGAGAGAGCATCACAACCGGAACATATGAAGGTAGAGTTATTGCCGTTCCAACAAGAAGGTTTGAATTGGTTGGTAAAACAAGAAGCTGGAATCTACAACGGTGGGATCTTGGCCGATGAAATGGGGATGGGGAAGACCATTCAGACAATTGCACTGTTTTTAAATGACACCACGAAGAAACCAAACTTAGTCGTTGCACCAACTGTTGCCTTGATGCAATGGAAGAATGAAATCGAACAACATGCGGGCGGCACGTTAAGAGTTGGTGTGTTTCATGGCGCCAACCGTTCCGAATCTGCTGAAGAGTTACAGGAATACGATGTTATCCTGACCACATATGCTGTCATGGAGAGTGTTTACAGAAAGCAGAATTATGGGTTCAAGAGAAAGGCTGGTTTGGTCAAAGAGAAATCAGCTCTACACGCCATTCCTTTCTACAGAGTCGTTCTGGACGAAGCACATAATATCAAGGACAGACAGAGTAACACAGCCAAAGCTGCCAACGTGTTGAACACACAGAAAAGATGGTGTCTTTCAGGTACGCCCTTGCAAAACCGTATTGGTGAGATCTACTCGTTGATCAGATTCCTAGACATTGAACCATTTGGCCAATATTTCTGTATCAAATGCCCCTGTCGCTCCAAAGAATGGAAGTTCACTGATTGGCGCCACTGTGATGAATGTGGTCATGTTCCAATGCAACACACTAACTTCTTCAACCATTTCATGTTGAAGAATATTCAGAAACACGGGATTGCAGGTGATGGTATCGAATCGTTTAGTAACATCCAAGCACTTTTGGGTAACATTATGCTCAGACGTACGAAAGTGGAAAGAGCAGATGATTTAGGCTTACCGCCTCGTGTAGAAGAGATCAGAAAGGATTTCTTCAATGAAGAAGAAAAGGATTTGTATCAGAGTTTGTACTCTGATTCCAAGAGAAAGTTCAACGAGTACGTTTCTGAGGGTGTTGTGCTGAATAACTACGCCAATATCTTCACTTTGATCACAAGAATGAGACAACTTGCGGACCATCCAGATCTAGTTTTGAGAAGAGTTCACAACAATTCTGAATTGGCCACGGATGGATTGACAGGTGTCGTTGTGTGTCAATTGTGCGATGACGAGGCAGAAGAGCCTATCAAATCAAAGTGTCATCATAAGTTCTGCAGAATGTGCATCAAGGAATATGTGGAAAGTTACAGTGGGGACAACTTGGAGTGTCCAGTATGTCATATTGCACTAAGTATTGACCTACAGGGTCCTTCTATTGAAGTAAACACTGATAATTTTAAGAAAGGATCCATTATCAACCGTATTAAAATGGGTGGGCAATGGAGATCATCTACTAAGATTGAGGCGTTAGTCGAGGAGCTCTACAAACTTAGATCGGACCGTTGTACGATCAAATCCATTGTCTTCTCTCAGTTTACAAGTATGTTGGACCTTATCGAATGGAGACTAAAAAGAGCAGGGTTCCAAACCGTGAAGCTACAAGGTTCGATGTCCCCAACCCAGAGAGACAATACAATTAGGCATTTCATGGAGAATACGAACGTCGAAGTCTTCTTGGTCTCGTTAAAGGCAGGTGGTGTTGCTTTGAACTTATGTGAAGCTTCACAAGTATTTTTAATGGATCCATGGTGGAATCCTTCTGTCGAGTGGCAATCCGGTGACAGAGTCCATAGAATCGGTCAATATAGACCAGTAAAAATCACAAGATTCTGCATTGAGGATAGTATCGAATCAAGAATCATCGAGCTTCAGGACAAGAAGGCTAATATGATCCATGCGACAATTAACCACGACGATGCTGCCATTAACCGGTTGACTCCTGATGACTTGCAGTTCTTGTTTATGAATTAATTGGGGTCATACAGTAACTGCCAGTTGGAGGAATTTGATGTGTAAAGGTTTATGTAATCAATCAGTGGATTATGTATTGATAATTGATTTGTTTGCAGTATGGTTTATTTAATCGCGTTTTCGCTATTTGAGGCTAATATAGGCTGAACATCAGTATATTATGTTTAACCACAGCTCATATAGTCGGAGCCGTAAGTCTATAAACTATTAAAAAATAAAATCAATTGATTTTATCACTGACGAAACCGGGCCGTTGATTTGCTGCTCCTGGAAGCAGGTGCGTGTTGTCAAAATCACCAATTAGCAACCAGGACTAATCCTGCTAGTAAGTGAATTTAACAACTAACTATCTTGCGAAATATGTTTCAAATCTTGTTAAGTTCGTCATTTGGTAGGTAAATCCTTCATGAAAAAACAAAAACTCATTACAAATGCTACTTATAAATACTTGCCTTAATTCTTCACTTAATTCTTCCCTTTTTTCTATCTTTTTTGTATCTAATCGTTCATTTGTTTTATAACACCTCATCATTCTTCACTTCGGATCTTAAGAACTTGGCCTTTCTGTACCAATCTGCATTGATAACCTTTTTTGAAAGTAGCCAGGGTGATATGAACGGAACTGCACAAGCAAAGCTTCATGCATATGTATATGCAAGGTCAGAATCTGGAGAAATCAATTTAATAGTCTATCGTAGTTTTTGTTTCAGCATAGACCTGAAAATCGATCTGGCTAGCTTGGAATTCTTGTTTTGTTTTTTAGAAAGATACTATTAACCGAAGCAAATAGTACCGCGGGTAATTGCCGTGGGTATCTTTTTAATTTATTTCTTTGAAACTCTGACTGTACCTTGAAAATTCAGAAGCATAACATGGCTTAAAAATTATTTCTTAAATAAAGAGGCTGGCACCCTCACCCCCACAGAATTCGGGTTTCCAATATTGTCGTCAACTTCAAAATTTAAAATGATGTGATTGTGATATTTTCTCCAACAATACAATTTAGCAAAATTAGGCTAAAAGCAGCCAAGTCCTTGAATAGCCTAAACAATGTATATACCAGAAAATCAGCCTAGTATATTATACAGCATTATAACAAATTGTAAATTTAGATCAAGTAAATTCTAGACCCTAAGATAATTTAATAAATTTATAATATAACAAATGAATCTACTAGAATTGACCGAGTCAAACCCAACGGAAATAAAACCATAATATTCTTGCCTGATCGAAGGGGACATTAAATTAGATTCATTAATTTTTGCTTACTGTCGAAATGGCTAGTACTAGGAACAGTACGTTTAAAAAACATGTAAAATAGGCTGTGGCTACAATCTGGAGTGCAGCTGAAATACGTAATACAGATACTTGTCATCTTTAGAGCTGTCTGTTACCATGTAGAATGGAAACCCTACCAAATTGAAGTGAAGGAGCTTCTTCAGGATTTTAGTATAAAAACAGAATAAAAGCCATCGTTTTTGAGTTTTAATTAAATGGATAGTTCGGAGCTTTTTTTTCTTTAGTTTACAAAACACCGAAGAATGTCAAGAGAAACTAAAAACGGTGCACTACTAGTTGGTGACAACAACTCCACCAACAGTTCATTCACTGAGATGAAGATTGACAAACAAGCTTTCAACCAAGAACAAGTCACAGCCGCCACTTTATTCAACTCTTCATCATCAATTGAAAAAAACAAAAACATCCAAGATACCGAAGGCAATGTTCTTTCACAGTATGACGAGGAGACAGTTATGTCAATGGGTCGACAATTTGCAATTGAGTTTGGATTCGTTGAAGACACAGAATTGTTCGCTAGGGCAGCTGCTGTCGCTCGTGACCCAAATGGGTTTGTCAAAATGAAGTTTCTTTCTGGAGATGAACAAAATGCTCTTTATAATGAAATTAAGCACCCATGGGACATTCCTCCCAAGTTATGGATGGTTGTTTTGGCAGTTTCTTTGGCTGCTTCCACTCAAGGTGCCGACGAATCAGTCATTAGTGGTTCCAATTTGTTCTTCCCTAAGTACATGGGTATTGCAAACGGTGACTCTAGATCCAGATGGTTACTAGGTCTTGTTAACTCTTCTCCTTATCTGTTTTGTGCTATTGTTTCCACTTTTATTACTGATCCATTGAATAGAAGATTCGGCAGAAAACGTGTCATTTTCTTCGCCTCTGTGGCTTCTTCTATCTTCTGTTTATGGCAAGGGTTCACTAACTCTTGGTATCACTTATTCATTGCCAGAGCCTTCCTAGGTGCCTTTGGTATTGGTCCAAATTCCAATACTGTTCCAGTCTATGCATCTGAGGCTGCTCCTGCTTCAATTAGAGGAGCTTTAGGTATGATGTGGCAATTCTTCACTGCTCTAGGTATTGCTCTTGGTTACGTTGTCTCCATGGCATTTTATCACGTCCCAGGACATGGGATTGGGGGTGGTTTGAATTGGCGTCTTATGTTGTCCTCTGCTATGATTCCAGCTACAATCACTGCCGCTTGTGTTCCTTTTATTCCAGAATCGCCAAGATGGTTGATGGGCAAAGGTCGTTACACAGAAGCATACGAAAGTTTGAAGTCCATTAGAAAGTACCCTATCTCTGCTGCCAGGGACATGTTTTACCAACACGTCTTATTCCAAGAAGAACAATCCTTTGATGCTCCTTTCTGGAACAGACTCAAAGAGTTATTCACAATTAGAAGAAACAGAAATGCCACCTTTGCCGCTATTATTGTTACTTTCATGCAACAGTTCTGTGGTATAAATGTCATTGCTTACTACTCATCCTCCATCTTTACAAACGCCAATTTCGCAGAGTTATCTGCTATGGGTGCTTCTGTTGGGTTTGGGTTCTTGAATGCAGTTTTCGCTCTACCAGCTTTCTTCACTATTGATAAATATGGTAGACGTTTCTTGTTGTTGATCACGTTCCCTTTCATGTGTATCTTCTTACTTATGACCGGGTTTGCTTTCTGGATTCCTGAAGAGCACAGAGATGCCAGACTTGCTGTTATCTGTCTTGGTATCTATCTATACACAATCTTCTATTCATTCGGTTCTGGTGTTGTTACTGTCCCTTATACAGCCGAATGCTTTCCTATGTACATCAGAACCTTAGGATCTTCTATTGCATTTGGTAATATGTGGTTCTTCAATTTTGTGCTAGCTATCACTTGGCCTTCAATGTTAGAAACTTTTCATCCACAAGGTGCATTTGGCTGGTATGCTGGTTGGAATTGCATTGGGTTCTTCTTAGTCTTATGGTTCCTTCCTGAAACCAAGAGTTTGACTTTGGAAGAGTTGGACGAAGTTTTTGATGTTCCTTTATTGGATCATGCCAAGTATCAGTCGAAGGAGTTGTGGGACGATATCCAAACCAATTTCTTGAGAAGAAATATTCAAAGACAAGAACCTTTACACAGAAGACATAGAAACCATATCACTAGTACTTCTTGGGACGCCAAACCAGAACAGGAATTTGCCGAATGACTGACTTTAACCTGAAATCCCACTCCTGTCTTAACTTATGGTTGTATAACGACTTTTTAAAATATTCGAATCTGTATTGACTGGCCTTATCTAACTAATATTTTAAAGCTTTGTAATTTTAGACATAAATGAGAATCGATAAAAGTCCTTATTTGAAACAGTTCAGACCAACACAAATTCGCTTCAAATTGGGATTAATCTTTTTGAAAATAATATGTTCGTGCAACATATTGTGAATCTGAAACATCAGAATCTGAATACATTCTTGAAGGATTTAAACTAAACAAGTGCCCCGAAATTAAATATAATACCCGAAGGATTGTTTGGTTCTTGAAAAATGTGTTGAGATATGCATAAAAGCGCACATTCAACGTGCGTCTTAAATGCAAATAAACCAAGCAGCGAGTGTGTGCACTGTGCAGTGTGCACTGTGTGGGAATCCCCCGATTTTTGACGATTGTTCCGGATAGCCTATCGCATATCTCTGTAGTTTGCGCGATATAAATCCAGCTTTTTTGTATTGAATCAGCTATGCATGAATACTGTAGGACTCAGGTCTCCTTATTTTGTTTTACAAATAAACTAAATATAGAACAGAAGATCTTAAATTATCCAATGAATCGAACTTATTGTACGGCAGAAGGAGGCCATCTTATTTATTAAGCCGAATCATTTTTCTCAGTTGAAAACTTTCATACGCTCGTCGAACAATGCTGCTACGCATTTCCTGGTCGTTATTCATTACCTGTAGAATTTTTAATTTAAAACAATAAGAAGTTACAATTAAAGTATAAACTTATGAACTGAACATAAGGATTCCCTTTGTGTACAACCTTAAAGTTTGCATACACAAAAGAACAATAAATATTCTATAATTATATAGGGCCAACATTTTCTTAGAAAAAGTTTTAACCTTATCTCCTCCGTACCCAAAGTCCAGATCCAATATCGAATACAATTACCATCTGCTTTTCTAAGTTATCAATGTTAAGCCTTACACCAATTCAGAAAGGCTGTAGTTATTCACATAATTTACGATTTTTTCAGCTCCTTTTTTAGAAAATGCTTTATGCCGCAACATGGATAATAGGAACAACTCTACTAATGCATTATGTTCACCCCAGAATTTCATAGATGAGATTCGGCATATTTAAGTTATAAAGCATAAATGGGCCAGGTTTCAAAGCTTGATTCTCTAGCTGTTCCTGTGATATAGCCAATTAAGAAGGCAATTAATAAACTATTAGCTAAGAATACGGCTAGTGTTTTACAGCTGTACGTGAATCATGTAATACTATTGATACCCCACGCGTACCAAAACAATAATTGGTGGGTTGAGTTAAAAAAATGGGTTTGAAATCTACTTTATAAACCAACAGAATTGTTCATATTTTATTGTAAATCTCACAGATACCTATTAGCACTACAGAGTCCTTAGTTCTATACCATTACAGTATAATTAAGATTTCCACCCAACATACAAATGACATTAACAACCACCTCATACATTCTTGAAGAGTCCACTGAACCGCTCCCAAGACCAACTCCAATTCTCAAGAAGAATATCTTTGAAAACTTCTCCTTGAAGGGCAAAGTCGCTGTTATCACAGGTGGTGCACGTGGTATTGGTTACGCCATTGCCGATTGTTACTGTCAAGCTGGTGCTTCTGTTGCTTTAATTGACTACAATTCGGACCAAGTCAACGAATCTGCTAAGAAATTGACTGTTGAATATGGTTGTAAGGTTCAAGCTTACGTTTTGGACGTCTCTAAACCTGAATTATGTGACAAGGCAATTGAGGACATTGTTGATGATTTCGGTACCATCGATGTTTTTGTTGGTAATGCTGGTATTATATGGGTCGATGGTCCTATTATTTCAGAAGCTGGTTTGAATAACGGTGTTGAGAAATGGAGACGTATCATTGACATTAACTTGAATGCTCAATATTATTTTGCCAGATCTGTTGGCAAGATCTTCCAAGAAAAGAAGGGCGGTTCTTTCATTATGACCGCTTCTATGTCTGGTTCTATCTGTAATGTTCCAAATCACCAATCGGCCTACAATGTCAGCAAGGCTGGGGTTAAGCATTTCGCCAAATCTTTAGCTGTCGAATGGGCTTCTTTCAACGGAAGAGTCAACTCTATCAGCCCAGGGTACATTGACAGTGGTTTATCTGATGCCTTAGACCCAGCCATCTTAGCTAAGTGGAACAGTTTAATTCCATTTGGAAGACAAGGTTTACCACAGGAGTTGGTAGGTGCCTATTTGTATTTAGCTTCAGATGCCTCTACCTACACAACTGGTAGTGATATTGTCATTGATGGTGCTTACTGCTCTGTCTAGTTTAATTCTTGGGGAGGTTTGGTTAATGATTGCACCAAAGACTTCCAGTCTCCTTAATAGTTAAGCATTATTTATTGATTAATTGACGATTGAAATTATATAATCTACATGATACTCATCTAACTGTTCTTTGTGATATTGCTACCTCAGGTGCCGATTTTGTCCACAAAAAATATTTGGACTTCCATGGACATGGATTCACCTCGGGTCCGAGTAGTGAGGTCTAGTTCGGGTGACCGAAAATTAAAAGTTTCAACATATGATATTATGGAGTAAATATCCCACAGTTCGGTTGAATTTAAATCGAACATATCGGGTGTCCTAAACATCAAGTACATTTTGGACAATTCTCAGACGATTAGCAAATATTTTCGGAATTCCGCTAGTTCAAAGTTTTGGAAACTGCCCATTCTAAAGAGGCATAATCTACATTCTGCACCCGTTCCACTAATACAATCAAAAACCCAAATAGTTTGATCTTAATTCAAGAACTATTGCATTATCTATATTACATAATTATGATTATAATTTATCAAGTTGGCCAAGTAAGTATACATACCCTAAATAAAGATTAAGCCTTAGAGTAGTAGTGTAAGTAAGCAGCTAAGGTCTTGGTGCCTTCAACGTAGTTACTGACATCGATCTTTTCATTGGTGGAATGAGCACCATCATCACCTCTACCTAATGGAAGTAAAAGAACATCGGTTTTCAATTCCTTTTCGAAAGTTAAAGTAATTGGAATAGAACCACCTTCTCTGGTCAAATCTGGCTTGATACCCCAAACAGCTTCAGTTGCAAGGGAGGCAGCAGTGAAGTTGCTGTTATGAGGATCAGAAACCCAATAGTCACCATCGTGGATTAGTTCAACAGTGGCGGTGTTTGGAGAGCCCAACTTCTTGAATTCGGCGTTGACGTGTTCCTTAACCAATTCAGTTAACTTTTCAGAAGAAATGTTTGGAACAGTTCTAATAGAGAACTTACCTTTGACATGAGCTGGAATGACAGTCTTGGCACCAGCTTCGTAGAAGGCACCTTCAATACCATGAACGGATAAAGATGGGTATCTCCATCTATGTTGTAAGATTTCCTTCTTGGTCTTGTACAAGGCGGTGTTGGAACCAGTAGCTTGGTTCAAGACATCAACTTCAAATTCAATATCATCGTAAAGGGCATCCTCGGCAGCTGTTAGTGGGGCAATTTGTTCGTCAATACCCTTGATATTGATCTTACCGTTGGATTCAACCAAAGAAGCTAATAACTTAACCAAATCAGTCATTGGTTCAGCGACAATACCACCGAATAAACCAGAGTGTAAATCGGAGGCTGGACCCTTAACATCAATTTCGTAGTAGTTAACCCCTCTTAAACCGTAGGTTAAAACTGGCTTAGTTGTACCTAACCAGTAGTTATCAGAAATAGTAACAGCATCAACACCCTTGAAGTAGGCTTGAGCTTCTTGAGCAATCAAATCATCCAAACCTAAGGAACCGGATTCCTCCATACCTTCGAAACAGGTGACCAAGTTGACTGGCAATTCTAAGCCTAATTCATTGTGGGCTTGAATGGCGTTCAACCAACCCATAACTGGACCCTTATCATCAGAAGCACCTCTACCGTAGAGGACTTCACCAACTTGGGTTAAGGTGAATGGGTCAGTGGACCAGCCATCTTCCTTCAAGGCAGGTTGGACATCGTAGTGACCGTAAACTAAGACAGTCTTTTTGTTTGGATCGTTACCGAATCTGGAAAGAACAATTGGAGGCAATTGTAAATTCTTATCAGCAACTGGTGGAGGTTGGGTACCTAATTCACGTAATTCGATATCTTTAGCACCTAGCTTTTCCAATTCATCTTTTAGGAAATGAGCAGTTTTGACAACTTCTGGTCTGAGGGATTCATCACCAGAGACTGATGGAATTGCGACGGCTTTTTGTAATCTTTCAATAAACTTTGGCTTTAATTCGTCGATTTTGGCGAAAAGAGCGGCAAATTTTTGTGGAGGGTTTGGGTTTGGGGCCATTGTAAATCTTCTTTTGGGGGTTGAAACAAATGCGATATTCTTTAATGTACTGATGAAGCGAGTTCTGAACATTAATAAGGATTTCTTATCTTGAGATTTAGTTGGTGGCAAAGGAACAGATTTTGTTGATTTTGGATTCGTTATATAATTCCTCCAGTTTTTTTTTGATCCGCAGCAAATTTGTGCGCAATTCCGCAATTCCGCAATCCGTAGATGGAACTAGTCAGCGAAGTCCGATAAACGATTTATCCATCTGACTTGGGACAGTTAGATAAAGAAAACAATATTTAGCAAAAGAATAAAATCCATTGACAGTCTAGTATACAGTAGATTATTTAAACATTACATGAATTATGCATCAAAACTTCTCACTCCTTTATGATTTCCTAATACATCACAGTCCTTTCCCTTCCTCAACTCTAGGTCTTTCTTGATCTCCAACCATTTCTTGTACCACCAACAGTATTATTATATGGGGCAGTTGCTGGAGGCGTTCTGTTGTTGAGCTTGAATTTGGCAAACAAACTCAAATGATCACTACCCAAGTGGATATTAGGCAGACCGACGAAATGGTCACTGTAGTCGTCATCCAAGCCTCCTAATAGACCCTTAACTTGCAAGCTATTTGGTGTGTAGAAGACGTAATCCAAAACATCTGTGAAGTTTGGAGTGAAGTTGGTGAACTTGGTGTGTCCAATGTGATCGTAAACAGAGCGTAAGTTGAAAGAATGCGAGAAGCCTTGTTCTGTGAAAGCACCGTAGTTTCTTCCGTTAATATCATTATGTTCCTTACTGAACCCCGTACTTAAGAATTCGTAGACAGCAGAGTCCAAGGTGGAGTTGAAATCACCACAAATCAACATTGGAACAGAGGTTGGATCATTGGAGACCTTATTGATGACATTTTCCATTTCTTGCACCAAGACACCGGCTTGTACAGCCTTGACATCGTTATAGGCTGGATCCCAATGCAAATGTGTGTTAGCAACAACAACTTTTTCATTGCTCTTGCTGTGGGTCAAGACGGTGACCAAACCAACGTTGTCACGGCTTTGAAATCTGTTGAAGACATCGTCAGTCTTTTCATACTTGTTTGAGTTCAAGACCAATTGTGTGTAATCCACTGGGTGGTTCAAGTACAAAGAGAAGACATTGCTCTTGTAGAAAGTGGCACAGCCATCAACCTTTTTAGCAGCTTCGGCACCAAACCTCTTGGATCTGTTCTTAGCCTGGAAAAGACCCTTGTAGCCATGTTGAGTGAATAGTGGGGTCCAATACTGTTCATAGGATTGGGACTCGACTTCTTGGAGACAAATGACATCTGCTTTAGAAGCCAACATCTGTTTCTGGATGATATCACGTCTATATTCCCAGTTCAATGCCCAGGATGGTGTATGTGGGAACATCTTGACGGTGGCATAGTGGTGACACAAGACATTATGTGTGTAGACAGTGAATGTGTCGCCGTTATCTTCCTCTTCTTCTTCAGCGATGGAATCCTCCATCTCTTCTTCCGCCACTTGGTCATCGTTCAACTTGATCCATTTTCTGGAAGGCTCATCTACGGTGATTGGAATGTTGTCTCTCAAGTGAAGGATCAAGGATCTGGTACCCTTTTGGGCTAGGATCTTAGCGAAACCTAGGTCAAAGTGCGGGTTGCCTTCGATCCCAAGGAAGTTCAACTCAATCAAGTTACCAAACTCCTGGGGCAAGGTGGTCAAATTGTTGTCGAACAGGTAGAGGTACTTCATGTGGAACAAGAGACCCATCTCGTATGGAAGAGAAGTCAACTGATTGTTGGACAAGTCGAGTACTCTCAAGTGCTTCAAATGCTTGATGGCCTTTGGAACGGTACTGAGATTGTTCCCATTCAAATACAACTTGGTCAAGAACTCGTATTTGAAAAGATTGGCGGAAAGACTTGGAAGATCCTGACCAGACAAATCAAGGGCACCCCATAGTTGGTCCGGGAAAGACTTCAACTTGATCCTTGGGATCAAGTCTTCGTCAATTTCTCCTTCCCCGCCTTCCTCTTCATCGTGTGAAAGCTTCTGTTTGGTGGCCTGTTCTTGTACTTCACTTTCTAGCAGAGACTTGGTCACCTCGATTAGACTTTGGGTCTTCACAGATTCGGCCTTACCTCTCCTGGAGTTCATGGCAGCATGGCGGGCATAGAAGTGTGTGACATTGGACTTTCGGGAGGTGTCCAGAAGTTGAAGTTGGTCTTTCCAGTGGTTTGTCTGTTGTAGTGAGGTGTCTAATGGAATGTGCTGTGGTAGCAGTTGTGGCTTAGATTGGGTTAGCTGCTGGTTCTGGTGGTGGTTAGGTAGTAGTAGTTGTTGATGTTGTTGTTGCTGCTGCTGTAGCTGCTGGAATTGTTGGATCTGTTGTGGTTGTTGGATCTGGTTAAGCTGTTGAGGTGTGAATTGAGCAGGTCTTTGTTGTGGAGTGACTGCTCTGTACTGGTTTTGGAAATTAGAGTTCATAATTTGAGGGTTGATCAAGTCATTGAATTGCCTACCGTTGTTCACCATTTCGTAATGTGGTGGTTGCTGTTGTTGGGGTGGAGGCTGAAGCTGATGCTGATCCTGGTAGTTCTGCATCTTATCTTAGGACAGTTAGGAGACGGGATAAAGCAATAACAGAAAGAGGCAGTAGCAATTGATTGATTGGTTCTCTGATTTTTATCTGTTTTTTAAGGTGGTATTCTTGAAGAGTTCAGTTGACAAATAAACGCCTTCAGGTGTCCTAGGCTACTTTATTGTTTGTTGACTTTGGCCATTCGTCGATTGCCGCGCGTTTGAAAATTCGCTGTTAAAATAATTTGAATCTCGCGATAGGAAATTTTAACACGTGATACAGCCACAGACTTTGAACTGTATCACGTGTTCAGTTTGAAGATTCGATTTTGAACGATTTGATGGGTTAACAATCCTAATCTCAACATTTATAGGTATACGACACTATATCATACAAGCTCCTGATGCTTTAGTTTATAGCTATTAAAAATTTAACGATTTCATCACTGAAAGGATCATGGCCTTGTAGGTGGTATGACTATGATATGACCATACATGGCGGCTGGCCAGTCAACAGTTTTGATATATAATATTCAGACTTCAAGGATGTCGGATAGTTAACTCTTAACTAAGTCTTCGATATCAGTTACAAACTGAAATCTAAGAGTCCTATTCATATGTGCTAATTCATCAGTACTCATTTTCTCCACCTTCTTCAACAAGGCATAATCAACATTAGAACACAGATTCGTTCTACTCAAAGAACAAAGATCGCACCTCCTACGTTTAGGAAGACATATACTTTGTCCAAACCCAACTAATACTGGGTTAACCTCACCCCATAAAGATCTAGGTAACCATTTCTGTAACTCTGCTCGTGTAATCTCGGGATTCTTACAAGTTTTAGCGTTGACCCATTTGAATTGCTTACTCAATCTATCAACATGAACATCAACACCGATTCCTTCATTGAGATTCCACGCCTTTTGTAGTGTTAGATAAGACATCTTTGGTCCAACACCTGGTAACCCACACAGTCCTTCCAAAGTATTTGGGATATCACCATTGAACTGATCTCTCAAAATGATTGCCGTTTTCTTGATATATTGGGCCTTTCTTGAATGGAAACCAACACTGAATATTAACTTATCCAAAGTCTTTTCGTCAATAGATTCGATTGACTCCAGACAGATTCCCTCTCTAAACCCTTGTTCTTTGAAATATTGTTTCATTTGAGACATGGCTTTGAAATTGATTTCATCTTTAGTTTGAGAAGAAAGCATCAACGATATTAATAATTGAAACCGGTAGTTGATAGGCATGAGTTCGTTCTCTGTGTCTAAAGTTATAGGTATCTCTGCACAACCCATAGTATCAACTGGAGCTATGATCTTTGATCTCATCTTCTTGATTAAAGTATATATGGGTATGAAGTTTGAAGGTAAGTTGATCTGTTCATCTTCTGTAAGCACAACAGGCAAGCTATAATCCGGAATATTTAGTTCAATATTTTCTCTTTTCAGTATTGGGCGATTTATAGTTCCAATTTTTGACTTTATGGGTAGTAAACCATCATTCGTAATTTCTGATTTGATGATCTGTTGTTCAGGTATGAATGAAATCTTGGCTTGATCTTCTTGATTTTCAGCTTTAAGGTTGATTGGCACTATCTCCTCAGACTTTGGTATAGATTGACCATGTGAATCAGCTTCTTCCTTGATTTCGATTTTGACCTTGTTTACCCGTCTTCTTTTAACAGCAATGGGATGTTCTGTGACATGGGGTTCTTGCTTTATGTTCTTGAAAAATCTTGATCTTTCCCCTGTTGCTGCTGCCTGAGCAGCAATAGCCCGTGTTGATCTTCTCATAATTGTGTATATGTCAATTTTTATTGTATGTTAGAGTACTAGAAACGCAGTGGGTTTTATCTTCTGGTGGTTAGAGTCTTTACGGTCAATATATATTTGTATTTCATAATTTCTAATTTCTAATGTACATCTTTTCATTTGTCCCTGATTCAAAAGTTACCTTCACCAAGGAAACTTCAAACCTTTCTTGAAATGTATTCAAGGAAAATATTAAATAAGTTGCACAATCCTTCTATTGATATATTATTGTAATATTAAATATATCTATTGGCTTTTCATATGTCTTTTTTATCAAATAAGATAGATCATTAATCCTAACTACCTCCATTACCCCTTTCAAGCCCTTATTCAAGATCACCTGACATAAGAAGCACCTGAACCGCAGTTTGAAATCCGCCGCTTCCGGGTGAAAGTAAAAAATGTGTCACAGGCAAAGTGGACCAACATCCCAACATCTACTCTTAATTGTGGGTAGTTTGCGGCGCTCCGAAATAGGCCCGACCGGCTTTGGCCCCAAGTTAACAACAATCCTCGAGTCATACAGAAAAATCCATAGTGCCATCGACATCTTCTTTCAAGAATTATATATATATAGTTAGCCTGACTCTAGTTTAAGTGAAAGCATTGATATTTAGTTGTCTTTTCAGAGGTGTAAGTAATCACTATTACATTGAATCCTAAACCCACTTCCTTGGTAGGACAAGCACAAATACAGATACTAATAATACAAGATAGAAATTGAATATGTCTTCTTCACAAACGGAAACAGATCTCCATCACTGGAGCCAGATTTTGAGCAGCCCAACCTTGTCTGTTCTTCCACACGATTTCATTCGTCCAGCCCATAACAGGGTTATCGAAGGCAAGCACAGTTTCACTGTTCCAACTTTAGCTGAGTTGTCTGCTGTTGTTCCAAACGTCGATGGGTTCGTTATTGGGTTATCAGTCTTCGCCGTGTTGATTTACAGATTGACAGGTGATGATGACATTGTCATTTCCACTGACTCCCCAGAAGGAAGGGAGTTTGTCATCAGAACCACCATTAACCCACAATCCACCTTTGTTGAGTTTGTGAACATTGTTAACGGACTGTACCAAGCCAACAAATCCAGAGCCGTTGATTACGACGTCTTGGCTGAATTGATTAAGGTTGAAAACCAGTACGAATCCAAGCCACAGTTATTCAGATTGTCCTTCCAATACGGCAAGGAACACCAATTCCTCAGTGAGTATGGTTCCATTAGAGACTTGTCCATCTTTGTCAGCGAGTCTCAATACGACGTTTACTACAACACGTTATTATACAAATCTGAACGTCTCAACATTCTTGGTGAACAATTCGCCCAGTTCTTCCAATCTGTTATCTCTGACCCACAGTCACAGATCACCAAGGTGAACTTGATCACTGAATCTCAACGAGCCCAACTACCAGACCCAACTGCCAACTTGGATTGGTCAGGCTACAGAGGTGCCATTCATGACATCTTCCAAGAAAACGCTGCTAAGCACCCTGACAGAATCTTAGCCGTTGAAACACCATCCTTCCTCACTCCTGAAAAGAAGTCCCGTGAGTTCACATACAAGCAAATCAACGAAACTTCCAATGTTGTTGCCAACTATTTGGTATCTACAGGCATCCAAAGGGGTGATATTGTCATGATCTACTCTTCCAGAGGTGTCGATTTACTTGTCTCTGTACTTGGTGTCTTAAAAGCTGGCGCCACATTCTCTGTCATTGACCCAGCATACCCACCAGCCCGTCAAAACATCTATTTGCAAGTCGCTAAGCCAAAGGGTTTGATTGTGATTAAGAAGGCTGGTATTTTGGACCAATTGGTTGAGGATTACATTGCCAATGAATTGGACGTTGTTTCTAGAGTTCCTCAGATTGAATTACAAGATGATGGTTCTATTTTAGGTGGTATTTGTGCCTCTTCTAATGAAGATATCTTCACTGGTGTCGCCACTACTGCCACTGGTATCTTAGTTGGTCCAGATTCCAATCCAACTTTATCCTTCACTTCTGGTTCCGAAGGGCTTCCAAAGGGTGTCCTTGGTAGACATTTCTCCTTGGCTTACTACTTTGACTGGATGTCCCAGACTTTCAACTTATCCTCTTCTGACAAGTTCACTATGCTTTCAGGTATCGCACATGACCCAATTCAAAGAGATATGTTTACTCCTATTTTCCTAGGTGCCCAGCTATTGATTCCAACTGCTGACGATATCGGGACTCCTGGTAAGCTTGCTGAATGGTTTGCCACTTATGGTGCCACTGTTACCCATTTGACTCCAGCTATGGGTCAATTGCTCTCCGCACAAGCAACTGCTGAGATCAAGGACTTACACCATGCTTTCTTCGTCGGTGATATCTTGACTAAGAGAGATTGTCTCAGATTACAAACTTTGGCCAAGAATGTGTTCATTGTCAACATGTACGGTACCACTGAAACCCAAAGAGCTGTATCATACTTTGAGGTTGCCTCCAGAACTCATGACTCCACCTTCTTGGAATCTCAAAAGGATATCATGCCTGCTGGTAAAGGTATGAAGAACGTCCAGTTATTGGTTGTCAACAGAAACGACAGATCTCAGACTTGTGGTGTTGGTGAAGTTGGTGAGATCTACGTTCGTGCTGCTGGTTTATCAGAAGGGTACCGTGGGTTACCAGAGTTGAACGCTGAGAAGTTTGTTAGAAACTGGTACGTTGACGAAGCCAAGTGGGCCGAGTTTGACAAGAATACATCTCAAGGCGAACCATGGAGACAATTCTGGCAAGGTCCAAGAGACAGATTGTACAGAACTGGTGATTTGGGTCGTTACTTGCCAGATGGTAACACTGAATGTTGTGGTAGAGCCGATGATCAAGTCAAGATCAGAGGGTTCAGAATCGAGCTCGGTGAAATTGACACCAACATATCTCAGCATCCTTTTGTTCGTGAGAATATCACATTGGTTCGTAAGGATCACAACAATGAACCAACTTTGATCTCGTACATTGTCCCAAGAAATGACGTCGAAGGGTTTGAACAGTTTATCTCTTCTACCGAAGGTTTAGAGAACGGTTCGGATGATGCAGTTGTTAGTGGATTGTTGGGGTTCAGACTACTGATCAGAGACATCAAGCAATTCTTGAAGAAGAGATTGGCCTCCTATGCCATTCCAACTATCATTGTTCCTTTCAAGAAGTTGCCATTGAATCCAAACGGTAAGGTTGATAAGCCAAAGTTACCTTTCCCATCCAGAGCCCAGTTAGAAACCGTGGCTAAACATTCTGCTGCCGAACAAGACGATTCTGAATTCACAGAGACAGAAGCCAAGGTTCGTGATTTATGGATCAGTGTCTTGCCACAACGTCCCTCTACCATTGCTCCAGAAGATACTTTCTTCGACTTGGGTGGTCATTCCGTCTTAGCCACCAGAATGATCTTTGAATTGAGAAAGCAATTGATCATTGATTTGCCTTTGGGTACTATTTTCAAGTTCCCATCCATCAAGGCCTTTGCTAAGGAAATCGAACGTGTTCAATCCAATGGTCCTTCCGTTGAAACCGAGGAAGTCTCTGCTGATGAAGAGGCTAAGATTGATTACTTCAAGGATGCTCAGGAGTTGGCCAGCTCCAGTTTGAAGGCTGCTTATTCTTCCAAGACTGAGATTGGCTCCAAGTCTGAACAAATCAACGTCTTCGTCACTGGTGCTACTGGGTTCCTTGGTTCCTTCATTGTTGCTGATTTGTTGAACAGAGAAGATACCAATATCAACGTATATGCTCATGTCCGTGCCAAGGACAAGGAGACTGGGTTTGAAAGATTACGCAAGGCTGGGTTAACATACGGTAACTGGAAGGATTCCTTTACTGGTCGTGTTCAGGTTGTTCTTGGTGATTTGTCAAACGAACAATTCGGTCTTTCTGATTCTGTTTGGGGAGAGTTGACTTCCACGGTTGATGTTATTATCCATAATGGTGCCATGGTTCATTGGGTCTATCCTTACGCCAAGTTACGTGATGCTAACGTCATTGGTACTATCAATGTCTTAAACTTAGCTGCAACTGGTAAGGCCAAGTACTTCTCTTTTGTTTCTTCCACTTCTTCTTTGGACACTGATCACTACTTTGAACTTTCTGACAAATTGTTAGGCCAAGGTGGTGAAGGTATTTTGGAGTCTGATGATCTGCAAGGCTCTGCTTATGGCTTGGGATCTGGTTATGGCCAAAGTAAATGGTCCGCTGAATACATCATTAGAAGAGCAGGTGAACGTGGGTTGAAGGGCGCTATTATCAGACCTGGTTATGTCACTGGTGAATCCAAGACTGGTTCTTCCAATACTGATGACTTCCTCTTGAGAATGTTGAAGGGTTGTGTTGAGTTGGGGGTCTATCCAAACATCACCAACACTGTTAACATGGTTCCAGTTGACCACGTTGCTAGGGTCGTTGTCGCTTCTGCTTTGCATCCACCAAAGGAGGACGAATTGGCAGTTGTTCATGTCACGGGACACCCAAGAGTCACCACCAGAGAATTCATTGGTACTTTAGCCAGATTGGGTTACAATCTGACTGAGCAGGATTATGTTTCATGGAAGAAGCAATTGGAGAAGTTTGTCATTGAAGATGGCAAGGACTCTGCCTTGTATCCTTTGTTGCACTTCGTTCTTGACGATTTACCAGCTGATTCTAGGGCTCCAGAATTGGACGATAGAAACGCTAAGGCTTCTTTGACTAAGGATGCAGAATGGACCAGTGTTGATGTTTCTGGTGGTAAGGGTATCAACTTTGAACAGTTGCAAGTTTATGTTTCTTACTTGATCAAGATTGGTTTCTTACCGCAACCAACTGGTCAATCTGAAGTTCCTCTTCCTGAAGTTGTTTTGTCTGAAGAACAATTCAGATTGATCACCTCCGGTGCTGGTGCCCGTACTAGTGCTAACTAGATAGCTTTTATTTGTTTATATAAACACGAATATATTATTTTTATTTTCAGACATAGTACTTCATATAAACTCAGTTGATTTTTAATAGTTTAGTTAAAAAAGAAGAAGAAAACACAATTCATTATACATTACGACTACTAGCTCATCGTCAAGCCCCTAGAATCCTCTATGATCTATAACAAGTGATCACTAACTGATCTTTATTTTGGTCTCCTTTCAGAATCATCCAAACTGACCCACCAGAACTGACCCATAAGAACCCGTCCATATACGGTATAACATTAACTAACATTATTGATCATTCAAGCTTGGTCTCAAGTAAGGACTGCATGGCCCCATTATCTCCAATCATCTCCACGGCTCCAGAAAGAGAGTTATTATTCGCAATTGACTCATTTCTCAGGATATCAACTTCAGTAGAACCTGTTATAATGGCAGCTGGGGTTTCAGTAGCAGATACATGTGATTGAGAAGTCAAATTATTGTTGCTTTGACTCTGAGTACCAGCACCACCATCGTTACCTTCAGTACTGGCGCTGGTATTAGTACTGACACCAGTGTTGGCACCGGCATCGGCATCGGCACCGGCACCGGCACCATCTGCTTGTTCCTTCAATAGTCTGTCTCTTTCAGCAATCTCAGCAGCAGTAAGGAATCTACCGCCTTGTCCTCTTGGTCTTCTCATGGCATGTTTATGTCTAGATTCGTGTAAGTATGGCTTACGGCCTCTTGCCACCTTTAAGGACTCTTCCAGTTTGGCTCTAGCTACTCGGCGTTTCAGAATACGATGGTATTGTTTAGCATTCACGTAGAATGGCTGTTCGGCTGGCTCCTCTATTCCCGTTGTCATCACTACTTGCTCTTCAACCATTGATCCTGGGTCAGCGTACTGCGAGTAGTGCTGGTGTGATTCTTGCTCATGGTGTTGTATCTGATGTTGCTGTGACTGCTGTTGCTGATTTTGTTGGTCTTGATATTGGTACTGGTACTGTTGTTGTTGTTGCTGCTGCTGCTGCTGTGTCTGCGGAAGTTGTGGAGACTGTGGTTGTGCTGGGTGTTGATCATGACTTGTTTGATGGAATCTCAGATGATCACTGTTATTCAGGAACATCGAGGTAGTATCCGTATGAATAGAAGACAGATCAGTGTTCATTGTGATCAAAAGATTGTATGTGTATCTGAGATTAAAGACAAGCTGGAAATTCAGAACAGGAGTTTGTTGATACGACTTTAAAGGGTCCCCCTAATCCTGTGTTGGTCAAGAAAATGAATAATTAGAGATGTTAAGCGATGTTATTTTCTTCACTTGTACTGGATCTACCGGTATTAGAAATTGGTTTTATTGTCTGGTTCCTTGGTAAATAATATTACTTAAGTTGTTTTACACTTATTCTTCACAGTTAAATTACAGTTGTTTTCTTTATTTCTCCGCTGTGCTGGCGTGGGTGTGTAGGAAAATTCACCCCGGCATGAGTCCCGACTTCCGACATTCAAGAACCAGTACGAAAATTCGCCCTTAGCACGTGATTGTAATATAGGTCTTTACTTCTTGTATAGTCTATGATATCGTTATCTGAGCTGGCCTATACTTTGTTAACAAACTCTATGATCATTATTATACAATGCAAAGGTAAAAATAGATATACTAAAACAAAAAAAACAAAAAAACATGGTTATTGTATCCAGAAGACAAGATCCACTTTCCCATTTATCTAGCGTTTTTGAGTAAACCCTTCTTTGATTTCCAAATAATCGCCAAGTCCCAATTCTTCTTGAGCCATGACTAACAAATCTTCCTCTGTTTTAACGTGTCTTTGTCTTTGAAATAATAACAGTAAATCTTGGACTTCCACATGGGTCCTCCCACGACTATGATCTGCAAACTGGGAAATATCAGAGGCTATTCGATGAAAATATGCTTGAGTTAGTGGTGCTAGTTCCTGTAGGAAATCTTCAGAGAATATTTGTCTTTCGATGAATGACTGGAGATATTTCATTGAAGGGTTAACGTTCACTGACAATTCTGGGATTATGACATGGTTACTATCATCTTGTCTGTTGAAGGAGAATTGTTTATAGACCTTTGATGTACGTCTCTTTTTTGTTGACTTCTTGTTTCTAACAGTAATGTTCGCACCTATGAGAGAACTATTTGGGTCTTTGATGGCATCACCGTTTTCATCTTCTATTTCTGTGATATCTTGTTTGCTAATTGATAAGTCAACTCTGTCATTGGCCTTAAATTTGTTAAGCTCAGCATGGTCTTCTAGATCCTCCGCATCTTGGTGTTCGCTTCCTTGTCCGTCTTCGTTCAACAAATCACTTTGCTTTACTATCGGCTCCTCCCCCTCTTCATCAAGTTTATTATCATAGCCAAAGCTGTTATGATCACTAACATCACTTATCTGCTGGAGTACTCTTACATTTTCAGTCTCTGGGATGTCAAAATCATCAGGTGTCTGTTCCAAATGATCTTCGAGTTCAAGGTTTTCATGAGTCTGTTCCTCACCTCTGAGCTCATTCAAATGTTCATGCCCAGTATCAGAATGGTTGTCTTGTTCTTGGTCCAAAATCACACGATCTAGATCTTCATCTGCTCCAAAATCATCCATCATATGATCGTCCATGACATTACCAGATCCAAAGACATCCTCCTGGTGTATCTGATTTCCCCACACTGCAGAGCAGGGGTCTGTAATCTTGTCAGTGAATGGGTCATACTGGTCGGAAGTTGGTTGTGGAATAATTAACGGGTCGGTTTGTATGGTGTCTAGATAAGCGTCGGTTCCTGTTATTTCTTTCTCTTCTGAATATATTCCTGTCTCTTGTGATCTTTGGGTTTGATCTGATGATCTTCGATTTATTTTTAGTGGTTCATTTCCAATAGTATTGGTTTGATTTGGTGTGCTAGGTATATGACCTGTTATCGGTGTAGCTGGAAACCCTTCAACCCAGAGTTGGGAACTTGTTTTGTCATTGATATCGGCATCTGAAAGCCTCTGTGGTGTTATGGACTGGAGTGTTTCTTGTTCTCGGTCTTGTTCTTGTTGCAGGGTCCCGGCTTCCGACCGATGAGAAGCCTTCGGAGTTGATTCAATCGATAACTCTGTTCCTACACCAACTTTTCTTCTAATCGAAGATCCAGCTCCGTTTGGATGATCCTCAGAAACCATCATCTCCTTCAATGTGTCCGTCTTCGTGTTCTCATGCACCCATCGAAAATCCACTTCTATTGGAGGAGTATCTGATTTGGTAATTCTTGGTGGAGTTCGTACGTCAGTCTGAGGTGTAATTGGCGGTTTATCAAGAAGCAACAATGGTGCATCAATAAGATCATGGTCCTCATATTGTATGTCGTCTGTAGCAACATCCGTTCTGGCTTCTGGTGTTCTTGGAGAATCTGTGGTTGTGCTTTTGGTGATATTGAAAGGTTCAGGTGATACAGGTAGTGCTTGGACATTGTGATGGACCTCTGTTTCGATATGCTGCTCCTCACTCTGTTCTTTCAACAAAGCTCTTGATAATAATCTTAGTGTAACACGCGGCGATAGCGTCTGTTTTCTTGACCTCCTGGGTGTTATTCTCAGATTTGCCGAGAGAAGTGTACTCCTACGGCGTCTTCTTGGTGTGGATTTAACGTTAGGCGTGTTTTGTTGTAACTGAACAGTTGAATCCTGTTCTCAAGTTGTTAGAAACAATATTCTATAAACCTTGTTAAATATGTATGAACATACTAAAGTTTGCACATAATCCATCAGATTCGAATTCTATGATGAATATATTCAGTGTATGTGAGTCTCAAATTAGAGTTCGTGTTTATTCAATGTGTATCCATTAAATACCACAAATTATTATGTATGTGTAGGAGAATTAAACTGACTGTACAACGATTGTTGTGATTACTCCATGGTATTATTTTATTTCCGGGGAGCTATTTTCCCACGTGAATTGTCGGATTTCCTTCGAGGATGCACTTGGGCCACAGAACAAAACCACGATACCATGATAATTAAAATTGGGTGACAGATCCCTGAAAGTACAACCACTTGTGATCAAATTCAAACCAAACGTCTCTGTTAAGCTCTTTCTACAACCTCTAGATTCATTGATCATTCAAAGAAATTCCAAAGAGTCTAAATTTGAACAAATAATCCAAAACATTCACATCATATTTCATCAATCTTACTTGACTTTACCAAATCCATCAAGATATTCAACTACTCCATTAATAGTCTACACTGATATCTTAGAATACTTCAAATGTCCAAATCAAACCTCAGCAAATACAAGATTGTTTTCTTAGGTGAACAAAATGTTGGTAAGACCTC
Source organism: Waltiozyma chaumierensis (assembly GCA_030566875.1). Lineage (NCBI taxonomy): Eukaryota > Fungi > Ascomycota > Saccharomycetes > Phaffomycetales > Wickerhamomycetaceae > Waltiozyma > Waltiozyma chaumierensis. The sequence goes on along the minus strand of JAKUBK010000195.1, from coordinate 17,392 downwards.
ACTTATAACCAGATTCATGTATGATACATTCGACTCTACTTATGCGGCCACCATTGGTATAGATTTTCTTTCTAAGACAATGTACTTAGATGATAAGACCGTGAGATTACAATTGTGGGATACTGCAGGACAAGAAAGATTTAGATCCTTGATACCTAGTTATATCCGTGACAGTCATGTTGCTGTGATTGTCTATGATGTATCATCCAAGAAATCATTTGAATTATTAGATAAATGGATTGAGGATGTCAAAATTGAAAGAGGCGAGAATGTCATTATTTGTATTGTCGGCAACAAAAATGATATGACTGAAGAAAGGCAGGTTTCTCTACAAGATGGTGAAGCTAAAGCCAAATCACATGGTGCTAAGATCTTTCTTGAGACTTCTTCTAAGCTGGGATACAATGTGAAGTCATTATTTAAGAAGATTGCTAAGACGCTACCAGAATTTGAAGTTGCTGGACAGAATGGTGAGGAAGGTGCTTCTGAGATGATTGATATTAACTTGGAAAACACAGCAACCCAAGAGTCTCAATGTCAGTGTTGATCGATATAGAGTAATACATGGCTGAGTTTAAAATCATTACTTGATGATAGCAATGATTCAAATTTAAGGATCCCATCTTCTAATTGATTATTCAAGCTTGTCTTCGATTAATTTTGATTTAGAAGAGCTTATTATTAATTGCCATGATTTTTGTAAGATTCTTATCATTAAAATTAAAAAATTCACCATATGCCACATGAACAGTAGATACTACATGGTATCGGCGTTATTTATCAATATCGAGTTTTATCAGATCATATCGATCCCTACAGCTCATTTTATTTGAATCTTCGTATATAAACTTAGTGGTAGGTATAGAGTCACGTGAGAGTTCTAAAGGCTTTGTCAACCTTTACCTATACGGTCTTCTCCCGGTCCTTGCACGTGATCATATCAAATATAAGAACCGAAATCAGTCAAACCCGAAGTTATCATGTGCATGATGATGACTGTAGGCTCCAAAATTATAGTTGGTTGGTCATAGTATAACTGGTGTCCTGACTCCTGTCGGCCTGCTCATGATTAATACTATAACTGCACGAATTTAGTGGTAATTTGAAGATTGAAGAGCGAATCGGACGACCTGAGATCTTTGAAATCGAATCAATTATCTCTGAAACCACCCATTTTGTAGTTGTTTAGACGTCGAAATTGATGTGATAATGTAATGTACTTATAGAAACTTAAGGGTTCAAGAAAACTGTCATAAATTTTATGCCGCAGATTCAAAAAGTCATCGATCTATTGTTTGTTTAACTTTACGTAAACCGTTGAGTTTATTAGAGTTGACTTGGGCCAGTGAAGTCAAAAAGTTATATTGGATTTTGGGCGAAATTATCACGTTTTTTGTATCTTCCGAGGTTAAACAAATATGGATTAGGGAAAAGGCGCGAATTTTGATTAATTTATGTCTGCGTCGAGTCCTGAATTTTTGACTCGTGCCGTCGTGACAATTGATACAGTAATTTTCAGCTGTGGAAATGATCGGCAAGCGTAACATGCTGGGCTTGAAATGCCCGATAGTCAGAACTTTTTAGGCGAGTCCCATGACTCGAGTCCCGACTCCCGCGGAGACTGGCTGCTGAAGCCAAAACATTCAAAACTAAAAAAAAACAATATGATTAAGCTTAGCGGAAACCTGAAACACAAAAACCAAAGTATTTTTGGTAAAGGTATCTTCTCTGTAATATTACAGGAGTCTGGCATTACTTGTTAATGATCTAATTTGAACTTGGGAGCTCGATACTATGTTCGGTCATCTCCAGAAGAGACATACTGTGAAGAATAGTAGTACTGCACGTTGATTAAGTCAGGCTTCTAATATAAAATGACATGTATTTATATTGTGATAAGAACAATATTAACTACGCGTTAGATTGTTATATTATGAGTGTATGTATGTATTGTTTGAATTGTGTCAAAAGCATCAGGATTCAGTACTATGGATTCGGTTTCCTCCGCCAGCCTATCTTAATATTCCAGAAAAGTTCCTCATGGTTCGTCCAATTTAAACACGGGGTACTCCCTTATTCTGTGAATATATAGATCATAAAAACTTCTTCCCCGCATAAGGTAATTGTTTGTATAATTTATTACCGATGTTATTATCACCATTTACAGTGGATCAACTAATAAACAATAATATAGTAACATTTAGATATCTAATTATTCATTTTTGAGTGTCCAATCTCAGATGAAAAATCAATGGTCCACTCTTCATTACCTCTTGATCACCCTGTCTATCAAATAACGGTAAACTCCATTTAATACTTAGATTCAATTATTTACCATCGATGATACAGGATCGGGGTTAGAATCTTCATCTAATATTGGAATTCAGTACTATCTGTACTTGGACATTCCATAATGCACACTTACCTTAAAAGATCAATTCCAATCTGCAGTACTGTAAGACTTTTTTAGTTACTCGCTCTATAAATACTGCAAAAGTTAATTAAATCATTAAATTATTAGGTCAATTGATATTTGAGACGTCGTAGAAAATATACATAGTTGACTTGATGTCCTTAATCAATTGATCATAACTTGATTTAATTCTAATCAATCAGGTACAGAGTCTCAAAACTCTGATTGTAGATATCTATCAAATAGGAAAGTTGAGGGGCCACACGATTGGCTATCTTTGCGCGAACTCAAGCAATATCTGGAAAGAAACAGCGAAATCTCTGTTCCGCACTCACTTTAGCGGAACTCCTTTAACCAACAGATAATAAGGCGTGTGGCTGTACTACTAGGACTTGGAAGTTAGAACAGCTAGTATATATGTCGGAATCTGCATGCTCGGTGAATTCCTTTTGTCATATCTTTGGGCGGATTTTAAAATTTTTATGGACTCTGTTCTATCATCACCTGAATAGAGCCGGGTTTATGAGAAATAGCCCATGAAGGTTCTCTTTCAAAGGTTGTATAAATAATCTTTAAATTCCAGTCATACACACATCTCCGTGACACGTAACTCCAACTGTTTTGTTAGGCATCATCGTTCACATACCAATCTTCCTCCTAACACACAACATACAATAAAGATGACTGATATCAAGCTTAATGATCTTGAAAAAGGTTCGGGTCTCTCTCAAGATGACCAAGAATTATACGTTGGCGAATCCTCAATTGGCTCTGTCGAACAACAAGAAAGTGGTTTCTTAGGCTTCATCAACAAGATGGCCAAGATGCTAAATGCTGAAACCCACGGTATTGAAAGAGTTGAAGAAAAGGACAGAAACATGGATGAAGGTGTCATTGAAGCTGCCTCTATGTGGTTCTCTGCCAATATGGTTATTGCTGCTGTTGCCTTAGGTTTCCTTGGCCAAAGCATCTGTAATCTGTCCTTCTGGGAATCTGTTCTAACTATTATCTTCTTCAACTTGTTAGGTTTACTCTCTGTTGCCTTCTTCTCTTGTTGGGGTCCAATCTTCGGTTTAAGACAAATGATCTTATCCAGATTCTTAGTTGGTGATATTGGTGTTAGAATCTTCTCTTTCATCACTGCTGTTGCTTGTGTTGGTTGGGGTGCTGTTAACTCTATGTCTTCTGCTCAATTATTGAACATGGTTAACCAGCCACACTCCTTACCACCATGGGCTGGTGTTTTGATTATTGCTGTCATTACTATTATTGTCTCTACCTTTGGTTACAAGGTTGTTCACCACTACGAAAAGTGGTCTTGGATCCCAAACATGGCTGTCTTCATCGTCCTTATTGTCCAATTCCACAGATCTGGCGCTTTCGATGCTGGTGAATTCTCTTCTGGTACTGCCACGGCCTCAGGTGTCTTAACCTTTGGTGGTGCCATTTTCGGTTTCGCTTCTGGTTGGAGTACATATGCTGCTGATTACACTGTCTACATCAGAAAGGACTACTCCAAGGTTAAGATTTTCCTTGGTGTCACTTGTGGTTTATTCATCCCATTGGTTTTCTGTATGGTTTTAGGTGCTGCTATTATCACTGGTGTCAAGACTAACGAAACTTATGCTTTCTACTACGAAAACCACCAAGCTGGTGGTTTGTTATTTGCTGTCTTGGCTGTTGACTCCCTTGGTGGTTTCGGTCAATTCTGTGCTGTTATTTTGGCCTTATCCACTGTTGCCAACAACATTCCAAATATGTATACCATTGCCTTCTGTGCCCAAGCCTTCTGGTCCCCTTTGAGAAAGATCCCAAGATTCTTCTGGACTGTTTGTGGTAACTTCTTGACCTTAGCCATTGCCATCCCAGCTTTCTACTCTTTCGAAGACGTCATGGACAACTTCATGAACTTGATTGGTTACTACTTGGCCATTTACATCACCTTGACCTTATCTGAACATTTCATCTACAAGAAGGGTGACTTCAGCAATTATGATGCCACTAGATGGGATGACAAGACTTACTATCCAATCGGTTACGCTGCTGCCATTGGTTTCTGTTTTGGTATTGCCGGTACTGTCTTAGGTATGGACCAAGTCTGGTATGCTGGTAAGATTGCTACTAAGATCAACGGTGGTACTGATATCGGCTTCGAATTGGCTGCTGGTTTCGCCTTTGTTGGTTACAATATCTTCCGTCCATTAGAATTGAAGTACGTTGGTCGTTGAGATTCTTTCTGTTTAGTTGACTTTCTAGGGCTATCAGTGGGGTTTTGTCAGCGTCTCATTACGATTTGTGGTTGTCCGACATTTTATATTTATAGAATTTGTTTATTTGGTTTTTTCTTGCATCTTACTTTTATTAATTATATTATTGTTTAATTCAATATCTGTCATTATACACTAACACGTATTTGTATCATTAATATATTTCTTTTCGATGTACAAACAATTTATATATAATAGCTAATACATTTGTAATCAGAATCTTCTATATATTAATTGTGTATAACCTACAGAGTAAGTGTATAAGTTCATCCGATTGAGGGCATCTCCACTTCAGTATTCCACAAAGAATCAAAATCGAAGTAGCTATCGTTCAAAAACTGATCCAAATTCACTATATTAATCTGTGGCTGGTCCATCTGAGCATTCTTGACCAGACCTAAAGGATCTGGAAGTGGGATTGGTTCTGTTTGCTGATAGTTCAGAATCTGACTTATCGAGCTACCACTTTGTGAAAGAGGCTGCTGCATCTGTGGGGTCAATTGATCGTGATGGTACCCAGTTGAAGCTGATGAAGGTGCGTTGAGTTGTCTAATGTTGAATGATTTCTGAATATCAGTGCTTGAGTTGTGAGAAGCCAAGTTCTCTAGTTGGTTGATGAAATCGTTCTCTTGGTACTTGAAGGAGGTGGTCCAGATCAAATCATCCATAGAATAGAAAGGATCTCCCAAAATATCACAAGACTTCAACGTACTAAGAATGTCTGCCAACTCCAAGTTACTCAGATTAATGAACAGATTTGAATTGTCCAATTCGTTCAAAACATCTGTTGGATTTGATCTTAGTTCCAACTTTCTCAACATCAAGAACTTCTTACCTGGGTCACTTGGGAAACGTTCATTGATAAACGAAATCGTATCACGAATGCATTTGTAGCCATCCTTGCTCAAACTTCTCAAGAAGAACTTGTAACGAAGAGAGGACTTGAAGGCCTGGTAGTACTTGGAGCCCAAAGTGCTTTGCATCAAGGTGTTCAATCCAGTTGCAATTTTGAAAGTCACTGAACAAAGCTTCTGAATCATACTGGACTTTTCAGTAGAGCCGATTCCTCTGGTGATCAAATCTGAAGAATGGTACAATCGGATGAGTATCGAAAACAGAGTGTTCAAGACCCTCTGAATGGTGTTCTCGATATATCTGTTAAGGTAGAAGTAATGGTCCTTGTCAATGTAATCTTTGTACCCGTTTTTCAAAAACTTGTAGATGATGTTGTAGAGCTCCATGGCCAGTTCTAGGGACTTGAATTGGAAGTTCTTCAACTTGTTCACGTCATAATGTTCATTGGTTTCATAGATAAGTGTTAGGTTCTGGTAGATTGACAAGATAAGAGAATTGGTCTGAAGATTGTAGAGCAGTTTCTTGAGGTTCTGGAAGTTGTGGATCTTTTGAACAGGCATAGGCTGGTCTTTCAAAGGATTCATGGAGTTCAAATTGTAGTTGATATTGAGATACGATCTCATTGTACTGACGATCTTCAAGACTTCTAGGACATTTGGTAGTTTGGCAACGTTATTGATCAACTTTGACAACTCGAAGAACAGTTTTAGCAATCTCTGGGACTTTTGGTACTCTTTGGCAATCTCGTGTTCGATATCAGCATCTGCTTCATTGACTTGTGGGAAATCAACCTTGTAGGAGTCCTCATGGATGAAACACAGGTTTCCGGAGATCGGGGAGTATATTCTATCAATTTCCAAAATCCCGTGCCAGATTCTTCTTATCAAGTTACTAAAGTCTCTATCATAAGACAGTTGACTGTTATTGGAAGGATCCCTGTTAATACCTGCGACAAAACTGGCATTGACAATATCACCAAAGAGAATGTAGGACTGTGCGAGCTTTGACCCATCGCCATCTTCAGGAGAGTAATTGAAATAAATTTTAAGATATAGTAAGACTTGAATCAAGGGAAGCTTGGTCTTTCTCATGGTCTTGAAAAGAGATATGCAATACAGAGCCTTGGTGATGTATTCGGGTGAGATCGGTGTTTTCAATAGCTCGTTCTCGGATCCCAGCAGTGAGATGTAAGTGAGTCTTAGAATGATCAGAAACGTTGCCAGGTAAATGATATCGAACTTGTCTTCGATGATCAGCGTAGTTTTAGAATCTTGCTTGTTGCCACCATTGATAATACCATTGAAAATGCGATCTTCGAAGAATTTCAAATCGACAAACGGGAAGAACGGATACAGAACCTCTCTGAATCTGTCGAAATAAATCTTCAAGATGCTCTTACTCGGTAGTAATGCTTCAATCTGCTGCTTCAAGAGGTCTTCTGTTACTATTTCGTCGGGGTTACCGATATTTGGAAATGCATTCATGTCTCTATTCTTAGCAGATCTGGCTTCGATAAAGTTGTTGACCACAGTGTTGATTTCAGGTGTCTTGTTCTCGCCCAACAGTAACAGGAATTCGGTCAGCGAGGCATCCAGTCTTGTTTTCTTGTTGTTGGGTTTCCTTTTCAAATCACCGAACTTGGACTTGAACAATGTATTACAAAGATTGAAATACCCTTGCATTATCAACAGATGGGTGTCCCTCTTCGTGTGAGAGGATGACGCCAGTGGTTTTTCCTCCTCCATACATGATCTCTTTAGAGTGAGTGTGTTGTAATTGTAAAAGTCCACCGTCTCATTATAAGACTCGTCTGTTAAGTTGGAGACATTTGAATGTCTATTGTATAGGCTTGAGCTGATCGAAGAATATGCGGATGGTGAGTTTGAACAGTTGTTCTCGTTGTTGATCTGGTTCTGTAAGGTGAATATCTGCTCTTTCAATCTTTGTAGTTCCTCATTGATAGACGAGGTCTGGTTCTGCGTATTGTGTTCAGCATTCGGGCCTATTCTTGTACCTGAAGGAGTGGTGTTTGGGACAAAGTGGCTTGAGACTGGTGACTGTTGTTGGGAGTTCAGTTCATGTGCTGGAAATTGGCCTGGTACGACCGTTGAAGGTGGAACCCTGTTGGCCCAGTGTGGCTCTTCATAGTGGCATAGATGTCCAACATTGACCTTAACACAATTACCACAACTTGGACGACCTCTATCACACTTGATTTTACGTGCTTTACAATTCACGCACACTATCGACATTCTCTGTCTTTTTTTGGGCTTTTCGTCTTCAGGCATCTTCGAGGTGTGGACAATGATTGGCTGGTTGTTATTTAAGGGATATGGGTGAGTGAATGAATGGTTTATTAACTAGTACTGTTACTGTTATGTATGTACATGGAATCTGGATTCTGTGAAGAGCTTTCGGATCTCAGAGTTCCGGCTTTATCTGGATTTATCGGGAAGTTTTAAAGCCCAAGCCCTGTGTTTATTTCACGTGATCTTACTCAGATGATCTTGTAACAATTTGAACTAATTCAATACTCAAGGCATCGAACCTCAAACGGATATTTTACCAGAGCATGCTAGCGAAAGTATCACCCTCCAAGAGTCACTGGTCATAAATATGGAGAATTGTATTGTAGAAGTTAAAACATTTCAGGAAGTTAGGAATCAGGATTCAGCTTGTTATTTAGTATACATTATAGTCTGTTTATTGTGTGCTTTTTCTCTCAATATAAAAACCTCATTACATTATAACCAATCCTTGATAGCACCCATACCTGAATCGTGAGCTGTGCATTTTGAGAAAGTTAGGTTTGTGAGGGCGGCTGCTCTTTTTACGATAATATAATATGTAAATAATCATTAAATTATTCATTACTATTGAGAGAGAATTACAAACATCAGTTACATCGTACAATATCCAGTTGTGATAATAACCAACAAGACTAACACTCTAGCATTATAACACAAGTGCTCGGTAGGTTCGAAAGGCATTTTATTCCTCTTCAGAACTTTCGGAGCTTAGGTCATCATCCTCATCACTCTCTTCTTGTGCTGCAGCAGCACCTTGAGTACCATTAGCATCACTGATATTGGCTTTAGAAGTATTGTTGAGTATATCAAGCTTCTTCTTCAATTCTTCGATCTGTTTAGCTTGTTCAGCTTCGGATAAGTTCTTGGCCTTCTTGTTGGCTGGCTTACCGCTACCTTTCCCACCAACATTGCGTGGTTTCCCATTGGCCAGGCCATTACCATTTGCTGTACCGCCATTTGCTTTCCCCTTCTTCTTGAAAATCAAATTGTACAACTTGAGTAGGGTTTCATTGTCGAGTTGGTCCATATCTAGTTCAATTTCTTCACCGTTCTCTGTGTTGATATTCAGAGCAGAACCTATGATAGCAAGAACCTGGTTCAATTTACCCTCAGGTAATTCACCCATTATCTCACTCAACTCCAGCTTCATTTCGTAGGTAATGGTTTCTGGGTTCTTCTTCTTTTTAGTTCCCTTGTTCTTCTTAACCTTCTTCTTTGAACTACGTTCTCTTCTTAATCTTTCTGCCTCTTCTTTCTTCAACTTCAGCAATTCACCTTTCATTCTTTCTATCTGTTCTTCTAGGAAGGAAATAGCTGGATTTGTGACTGTACTCTCATCGATTTCGACTTCTTCGTCAGATTCGATTTCGGAGTCTTCATCATCGCTGACTTGTGGTGGAGTTGGAGGTGTGATTGGTCTATCAATCCATTTCTTGTCAAAGATGGCCTCCAATCTGTGACCCATCATATTCACAGCTGTACCTTCTGGATTGAAGATATAACAGTTCTTGAAGACAAGACGAATATCCTTTTCAAATTCATCTGCGTTTTCGTATTGGTTGTTATTAAGTTTGTTCTGTATTGTGGAAAAGTCCATTGGTTCCTTAACATAGTCAAAGTAAGTTGGGCAATTCAAAGCAACAGGATCGACTGGCTCCAAAAATGGATAGGAGAATGTCTCGTATTTCTTTGATGTCAATTCTTTCAACACTTGCTGGCAGAATCTTAATTCTGCGGCAAACTTCTTCTTTCTAGGTCTGGTGTCGTATGGCATGTCTTTTGGTTTAGGTGGATGAATCTCTCTCTTTGGTCTGCTACCACCATTATTGGACCCTCTTCTGATAGTAGGAACACCTTCTGAATTCAATTGGTTTTCGTTCTTCTTTCTACCAAGTTGTGTCTTGTCTGTCTGTGGTAATTCTCTTGGAGGCATAGCCAAAACGTGCTTCTCAAAGGAAGCTTGAATGTTCCTAGCCATTTGAGAAATTCCTGCATCTGAACCATTGAACTTGATACAGTTTTCAACCATTAAGTTAAAATCATCAATGTATTGTTGGACATCTTCGTATGCGGAGGCATTAAGCTTTCTTTCAATCGTTGAGAGGTCCATTGGTCTTGTGATATAATTGTAATAGAATGGAATTTTCAACTTCTCTATGTCAACAGGTTGTGTGAATGGACCTGCATCCTTCATTCTCTTGATAATCTTGATGATTTTGCTGGCAAAGAGTTGTTGATGTTTAGGAATAGGGTTTGATGGAAGATTGTCCATATCTGGCTCAGCCGGTGGTTTGGGAGCAGGTTTTGAGGGCACAGGGATGGTCTGTTGTGTGGTCTTGACAGTGGAGTTTTCATCTTTAACTTCTTTGGCTTCTTCAGCTTCCTCCTTGGCTTCCTCTAGCTTTGGCTTCTTTTCACTAGGCATTTCGTTCAAGTCATCTGACATATCACGACTGTGCTTCGTGGATTCAACAGCAGAGGCATCAACTTGATTTTCAGAAGTTTTCTCTTTGTTATCGATATCCATTTCATTGGAATCTGGGCTTGAGGCCTTTGTTGTGGTAGATGTATCCATTTCCTGTGTACAGACGAATACCAGATTCAACAGTAACCCTACTTTCTGTTTTGGGGTAAATTCGCGGCCCAAATTGCGAAAACTAATTTTTGTAATTTTTCAGGATTTTCCTATTCTTAAATATTAAAAAAAATCTGAAGGCGTTGACCAAAAGTTACCAACATCCATGCACAAATTTACGCAGGTCTCCTTTTGAAATTCTATGTATTTTGCGTAAACCTGAGAACGCCCAAAAAACAATTGATTCGATTTTCTGCAAGCCGTTCGTTGATTTTTTTTTATCAATAAACTCTTCCAGTTAATAATTCGACAATTGTTTAGTGAAATTACTGGTTATCATTGTCGAGGTCAATTTAATACTTTAGTTATTATGGTTTTCCGTTACAGATAGTTAAAATATTAGCCAAGGGGTTAATTCCAATGTCGTTGTCCTTTTCGGTGCCTAGCGGCTATGCACTTTCCTAGTTGGGTTAAAAACAGACCCGCCTGTTGAAATTTTCCAAATTTTATTTGTAATATTGACCGTGTCGCGTTTGCTCTCCTTCCTTAACGCGTCTTTGTCCTCATTTGAATCAATAGGCCAACTACTGTAACAAGTTACAATCGATCTTCAATATTAATAGGCAAGCCACAATGGTATCTATGAATTGGGTTTGAATTTAAAACAGCAGCACTTCAAGCACCACAAGGCACAAGCTACCAGCCTTAAAAGTTAATTCTCATTGTTGATTGTTAATTAAATCTGGATTTCATTCTGGTCTAATGCAATATACACTCTGTAACGGTTTAAGACAGGTAGAGTGTCCTATAAAAGTATACTACATGTGATATAAGATGTAATCGACAGTGTAAAATATATTCAAGAGTTTCTTATTTAAAAAAAAATGGATTATAAAATTATAAATTAAACCCAAACTTCTATAAGTGTATGGACATAGTATCATTTGAGCTAAATGGCTGATTACAGGTTGGGCACTTTCTCATACGAGCACTGATTCTCTCTTGTGTGCATTCCTTACAGAACACATGACCACAAGTCTTGATAGCCGTATTCTTCCAATTCTTCGAGCACAATGAACAATATATCAAAGATCTATATGAGTCCAATTCAACTGACCCTGATGATTGAGAGGCTCTAGCTGAGAGTTGATGGCCTTGGCTTTTGTTCTTTGATTCGGCACCAGATAATTTCAGTTCTAACTCAGATATCCTACTTAGGTATTCCATCTTTGTAGCTGTGAGTTCATTCAATTGGTTGGTTGAGTCTAGGTTCTTCTTGACCTCTAAATTGAGAGAGTTTGTTAGCTTAGTCACACTAAGATCATTCTTAACAATAGTTGCCTTTTGCATCTGCACTAGTTTTTCCATGGCTAAGTTCTTGTTGATTTGGTTTGTGAGTTCAGAGTCTTGTGATTTCCTAAAGTCTTCAATGGCGCTAATTTTCAATTCATACTTCTTGTTAAGATCTTTGAGTGTTTTGATTTCAGAGATCATTGAGTCCTTGATTCTCATCACGGCGAAATACTTTTCGTCGGCTTTCTTCTTCTCAACCCTGTATTTGTTCAAAATAGAATCATTTTCAATTATGTGTTGGAATTTCTTGAAATTCACACTCTGAAGGTTCTTGAATAATATCTCAAATTCTTTCAACTCATTGGCCAAAATTGTATTACTTCTTCTGAGTTTACCGATGTCTTCCTCTCCATTCTCAGATGAGGTTACAGAGTCCCACTTTGCTTCTAAGTTGAAAAGATCAATAACCGATTTCTGGATTTCCAGTGTCTTGTTCAGCTCCTTGATGACTTCTTGAGAATCCTTTGAGCTTTGTAAGATATTAACCTTTGCAAGGAGATCATCTCTTGCTGTTCTTATTCTTGTGAGGTCCATCTCCAATTTCTCGCATTGGCTTAGTATCTTCTCTTTCTCTTCCTCGAATCTTTTGACGATGGAATCATGGTGTTCGTTGACTCTGAGTTCATTCTTGTTGAATTTTTCAAGTAGACCCTCGAACTTTTTGTTGATTTCCGTGTATTCTTGATTGAGAGTGTCGTTATCTTTAACAAGGTTGAGATAGACCTCCGAATTCTTCACTTCAATCTCTTCTCTTTTCGATTGATGCAATAGGTTAATTTGCTCGTTTAGTTTCTGGTTAGAACTGATCTGTTCGTCAAGAAGTCTCTTCTGGGTTTCAATTGTTGCAGAGTACTCATCTAACTTGTGCATGACCTCATCCGGGCTCGTTTTGTCCATTTTTGCTGCTATGGAGACGTTTGAAACGTGGTTTGTCTCCTTACTTTCTTCTGATGTTGGTGTTTCATCGGTCTTTGGCTTAATTCTATTCAATGAAATTGAATTCACTCTGTCATTTTCCTTGACAAAGGCCAAAAAGTGGTCATTCAATTGAGTGTATGTGGTACGAAGTTTCTTGTTATCAAGCAGCAAACTATCAAACTGTGACTGCAGTTCTGTTAATCTCAAGTTCAAATCACTAAACTCTGCTGGAACTTTTTTACCAGATATGGAAGATATATAACTTGACAACAAATCTAACACCTTCCTTAAAGATTCGTCAGATCCATCTTCGACTAGCGTTTCAAGCCCCTCGAGGGTGTGGTTCTTATCAAAGGGTTCCAGATATCTTACTAGGGCTCCGAATGCGTTTCTAACAGAAACAAACTTGGACTTCAGAATATCAGTCTCAGCCGATGTTGTTTTCAAGGACATCTCCAATGAGGTACATTTTGAACGAGCCAGGTTCATCTCCCTGAATATAGCCTCCTTCTGAAAGTAGACCACATCTTTCAAAGTAAGTAGACCTGAATCACTTATTTCAGAAAGCTTGATCCTTTTGGAATCAGGCTCCTTGGAGTCAGACGCTCTTTTCTCGGTCATAGTAGTTGTGTTTATGATCTCTTGGTGTTATTCTTCACAGAAAATATTCCCGACTATGAATGTTTAGACAGGGTTGAGGTTGAATTGTATACCAGTATGAGATCGTCTTGCAACTTCAGATATACCCGAACCTTGTACTGTGCCCAGTCGTATTCTGTTGTACTACTTGCTCGAATGGTTGGAACTCAGCCAGCATTTTATTTAACTGGTTACATGTTTTCCGCTACTGAGACGTCGCTGGCCCGAAAAATATAAATCGACAAAAAAAATGCTTCTTAACTTCACACGTGGTCAGAAAATAGGGTTGATGTAAAGCTCCCTGATTTCTGAATATTCATGATTGATGGTTTTGATCAATTGTCTAGGTTGATGCATTACATCGAGTGTTTCGGTTCTGGAATATACCTCAAATGTTGTGTAATTATTTCTATCCACTAACTTTCAAAGTTTATCTTCACGAGATATATCTTTCACTCTTCGATAAAAAGAAAAAATGGTTTCTTGGTTTGTGATAGCAGTGTCATTGGTTCTTTCTTTAGGGGTTGACTCCGAATCAGTTGAAGGTCAATTGAATGCCAAGTGGGAGAATCCTCCATTCCAACTGAATCTTCTCGAAACCCTTGCCTCTGAAAATGAAGGTCTTTACCTCACTACTTTTGCTGAAATAGCATCATTTGCTGTAGTTGATCCCTTGGATGAAGATGAGGAAATTGAACCGGGTTTTTGGTCCACTGATATGGACCTGTATGAAAACGTCTTCAGCTTCTTCTCATCCCAGGAGGTTGAACAATTCGACAACGCTTTGACTTCGAAAACCCATTCTTCAAGAATCATTTTACACTACCAGCACTATATCCAGGTTGTTCTTCCTCAACTAGAAGCTGAACTTACCAAAAAATGTGGCACAACGAATGAATCATGGGTACAATTCAATGATGCCATCTACTGCAATCCAGATGACATATATGCATTGATGTCGGATAATCAGTCTAAGCAGGACAGACTTCTCCCGTTTGATAGAGTTATTGGTGATTATGGGCCTTTACTTGTGTTCTATGCCAATGTCAACGATGGCAAATTCAAACAGTTCGCTTCGAATCTTTATGATAACTCCAGGTTTGGAAAGAATAGATTTGTAATGAGATACATTCCCCAATATTCACAGAGCTGATGAGACATGGTGGTTTTTTCAATCATGTGATACAAATACAGACGAATTTGACTTCATCAAAAGAACAGTACGTAATACATGGTTGATCACAGATTAAATCACTTTCTTGTGCCCTGAAGAAGTCCTGGTCCAGAATGAGAATGTTGTTCAATGATCAAAGAAACTCTCTATATTGTTCTTTTGTAGTTTATCTACAAGTACAGTCTTTAAACTCCTAAATTCTTAAGTAAAATAGACTTAATGATAATAACTTTATATACCTTGAAAGAAATAAATATCAAGTTTGAATATCTGAATATGAATATTTGAAGATGAAATAATTAGAGTGAATGTCACCAGATTCTAGAATGCGTCAATTGTGAGTTATCTGTTAAAACTTGAGAATAATTGTTTACTTCACCTGATCTCGAGGTTTTACCATCGGTCTGTCCATTTCTGCCACCTTCATTCTCATCTCGAATGTGTAAAATTGATGATGTGTTTGGAGTATATTCAGAAGATCTTGTAGAGTATGCGGGGTCAAGAACCCTGTTTTCACTATAGGTTCGATAGTTCTGTAGGTGTGAGAATAAGCCATTGGTCTGTAAATTTTCATCATATAAAGAAGAGGATCCTTCATTGTGACAAATGCTTGAGAGTGAAAGAGCCACGGTTGAACTATTCGTCAGATCCTCATCTGAATATTCAGTCTTTTCTTTAACATAGTTGATGATCATTTGGTTCTCAGCAAAGACTTCTGGGTGGCATTTTTTAATAATCTTCAAAGCTGATATTATGAGATACTTCAAGCTTGTTGTGACCCGATTTGAACTTCTCTTTGACAAAACCGACACAACCGCCATCAGACACATTCTAGAGATATCAATGGCAAATAAGTTAAACTGTATTGAGGTACCTGATAACGTTCTGAAAACTTTTGAAGAGTCACCCAACATCTTGAAAATCTTTAAAAAATTAACAGAATTCTCATCATCCTCGATGTTAAGGAGGAACTTGGATGTGATGACCATGAATTGCAATTGTAGCCTAACATAGTTAGATTGCGTGAGTGTTTTCCCCAGTATTTGATGCTCCGTCTCTCTTATAAAGCTATTTTCTTCTCTGATATTAAGTTCAGTGGCTTGAAAGTCTTGTAAAGAAGAAATGTTATTCTTGTAAACATTATCAGAAAGTATATTGACATCGTTAAGACACTGTACTAGTCTTATAAACTTATCAAATATCTTCAAATTCGAAGTAGCATTGCTGGAGTTTATTAAACTTGAGATACGTGGAATGTGATAGCTGTCAAATGTTGAGAGGAACCTGAGATTTGAATGACCAAATACCAAATTATTCAAAATATTCAAAGTATAGCTTACCCAGTACAACTTCAATCTCACAGCATAAATATTACAGTGAGTAAGGGGTTCATAAATTGAGTCATGGTTATCGAGTTTTGTGAGATTGTTGTAGTTCAAATGAAGACCCATTCCAATTATCTTGGTTAAAGATAAGTTGCTTAGATTTGTGAGAAGTGTTTTATAACGGTTGGTTTGGATTCCATTAGACTGTAATAGCTGCAAAGACAATAACAAAACTTGGAACTTAATGATGGTGCTCTTTTGATGAAAGTTTGTAACGCATATAAGCTCATAAATATCTTCAAATTGAAATCTTTGTGTGTTCAACTGAGTAATAAGAATCAGGATTGTGAGGAAATCAATCTCTGTATCATTTGAGTTCTTTAAAAACACTAGCATATTCAAAGACTCATCGTTGATGGATTTGGAAAAAGCTTTGTACTGATTGTAAAATAGATCCTCATCAAGAATTGGTAATATTGAATTGAAAGTTTCGAAATGATTTGATACTATTAGATCCAATTCCGCTTTGGTTGGAAAAGAATCTGAGAAGAGCTCTAGTATTATTCCGGATACCGAAAATGAGCTTGAACTGCGTGGTAGGTGTGAGTTTACCTTCAATTGATTTATTTCAATTCCCTGAGAAGAACAAACATTCTTGTAGAGTGTTTCGAATGAGTTCAATCCGACATAACAGTCTTCCAATAAGATGTTGTCATATCTGAAGAAATTGAGAGATATTGAATTTTCATCATTGACTGAGTGTGTTTTATTTGAAGCCTCAGCGTCATTTAAACCAAAACTGTTGGTATTCACTTCATCAAAAGTAGTAGACGATCTCTGCTTTAGTAGATCATTCTGATGGATCAGCTTTGCATTTTCGTTCTGTAGAGCAATCAAGCTTTTCTCTAAAGACTCGGTGTAACACTTTGGGAAAGAGCGTCTTGTCAATTTATCAGATGTCACACAGTTGTAACCGATACCCAGACAGTTTGTACAACTTGGAATCTTGCCATCACATTTGATTTTCTTAATACGACACCGGTCACATGCTTGTGAAGTCCTTGTTATTAAACCTCTCCTTGAAGTAGCCTTGATAAGTTTGATCTGTGTGTCAGATTCTCTTTTTGGAGGATTGTTTAGTTCTGTCATAGTAAGTTATTGAGTTTGGAATTTGGCGATGTAAGGTTTTGATTTCCACATATACTGATCACTGATTAAGACGAAGTCGTAGATTTGGAATGGGTTTCGCCTTTTTATATGGGATTAAGGATTCATACTAGCCTCCTAACTCCATTCCACTAAGGTTGTCGGAAATTGTATGTTAATTGTATGACATTCATGGTGTTCCGCTTGGCCAGAAGTACTAAACTAAAGAATCTGGGGTGCTCTGCATATTGCAGGAGTCAGAATGATTAGATGAATCGCGACTAGATTGCCACAAAAATAGGGGTTCACGAGAAGTGCGAGACTTTAGTATACGAAAATTTTAAGAAATAACCAAATTTTGGGGACTGATGCACAAACCCTGCTCAATCTGCACAATGTACATCAAGCAACATATTAC
>JAKUBK010000194.1:0-47125 GCA_030566875.1 Waltiozyma chaumierensis | reverse complement strand
ACTCACTTTACAACCTATGTCTTGTGCATATCAACGCATTTCAAATCAAAGGGACAGCAAAATTAGATGACGAATTGGTTCGTCAACTTTGGTTTTTGGCTCCAATTTTTGGTGCGCGCTGGCCCGCATAATTTGGAAAATGGACAGTTTTTTCTGGATTCGTGCGTCAAAACTTTTCGTCATCTAGCTAACAAACTTTGTTAGGAACATGACGAAAATCAATCCGCACAAAGACCTCTATTTGACTGATCGTTAATCGCTCTAGTTAGAGACCTAATTCGTTTTGCGGAACGAACAGGTTTCAAATTTTTTGAGCTGGAACTGTTTTCTCTTCAAGAGTCAAAAACACCGTTTAGATCTCAGTGTAATAGTGGTAGTTATCTTGTGGAGTTCCCAAGGTTTCCGTTTTGAGATGCGACACCGTATTACAATACTACAACAATTTCCTGATCCTCAAGTTCCAACACATGTGCGTCAGAAAGTAATCAATGCCGTACTCATATACTATAAATACCATTTATTTGTAGCTATTAACTAAAACTGAAACCCATTAAATAAAACCAATAAATTAGAACCCCTTTAATAAAATATTTGAAACAAACCTTGTAAGAACGAAAACCCCATATTATAATTCTTGGGAAACCTTAGCAGCCTTAGCGGTCTTCTTTGGTAACAAGTTTTGGTGAATGTTTGGTAAGACACCACCTTGAGCAATGGTAACGTGACCTAATAGCTTGTTTAATTCTTCATCATTTCTGATGGCTAATTGCAAGTGTCTTGGAATGATTCTGGTCTTCTTGTTGTCTCTGGCAGCGTTACCAGCTAATTCTAAGATTTCGGCAGCTAAGTATTCTAAGACAGCAGTTAAGTAGACTGGAGCACCAGAACCGATACGTTGAGCGTAGTTACCCTTTCTCAACAAACGGTGAACTCTACCGACTGGGAAAGTTAAACCAGCCTTAGAAGATCTGGATTGAGTTGGTTTTTCTGAAGAACCGGCTTTACCACCTGACATTTTGATATGATATTAATTAATTTGATTGATAATTCAATTAACATAAGAACGTATGCAATTGTTGTTAAATTGAAGAGGATACCTAACACTTTATATATCTTCAATTTAGAAAGTGGGAAACATAACGCCAGCAGGAAAAGTAAACAAAAGTTCGCAATTAATCTCCCAGCTAATAATTTTATATCCCAGCTACATACATATGCTGGGATATTTCCAACCAATTATATCGATGGAATCCAAATTTGGCTGGGATATAAAAAATTTATCCTACATGTTTGTTTATTTTGATTTCAAAAAATGCAAGAGGTGCATATCTTGTTTACGTTTTGTGACCAATTAAACAACCAGAATCAACTTTTGCTGGGACATTAATTCTTGTCATGACGAAATCAAAACAAACCAAAGGAACAGACACGACATTCGAATGAAAGATGGTTCACGGCCCGTAAGATATATAAAACCAATAAGACCCACATTATCTTGTTCACTCCATTCGCTCGGCATGAAAAAACACTTATTTTGTTTAACAATCACTATCATCTAATATCATACACAATGGCCGCAAAAGTTGAAAAGAAACCTGCTACCACTGCCTCCAAGGCCCCAGTCGCTGACAAGAAGCCAACTGCTGCTAAGAAGACCACTTCCTCTACCGAAGGTGGTAAGAAGAGATCCAAGACCAGAAAGGAAACTTACGCTTCTTACATCTACAAGGTTTTAAAGCAAACTCACCCAGATACCGGTATTTCCCAAAAGGCCATGTCTATCATGAACTCTTTCGTTAACGATATCTTTGAAAGAATTGCTACTGAAGCCTCCAAGTTAGCTGCTTACAACAAGAAGTCCACCATCTCTGCTAGAGAAATCCAAACCTCTGTTAGATTGATCTTACCAGGTGAGTTGGCCAAACACGCTGTCTCTGAAGGTACTAGAGCTGTTACCAAGTACTCTTCTACTGCTCAAGCTTAAGTTTGTTGAGGTGTTCGGTATTTATTGTTGATTATATTGTTTTTATTAATGGGTTTTATCTAGGGTTTATAATTTGGATTGTTTATATTTTTTTTACTTGAATTAAACAAATTTTAGGTTTTTCAATTTGATTAATTTGTATGTTCATAAAAAGTAGCGTAATAACACTTATCACTATTACTCTGCGATACGATCTATCTGTATTGTGAGATTCTAGAATGCCAAGTCGGGAGGAATAAGATTAACTGGTTTTAAATTTACTAAGAAAAAACTAATTAAGCTGTCTATTCGTCGTAAAAACCCGATACTCCTTTAAACATCCTCTTCTCTTTGTTGTCGGTTAACACGTTCAACTCTTTGTCGTGAAAACTCCTCCATCAACACAATATTCGTATAACATTGAATCAAGACATGGTTGGCCCAAGTAGTTTGGATCTTGGTGGTTATATTGGATCGACCATGGAATTATTGACCTATATCCTTTAATGATATATATGACACGGACCACAGGTTACAGGAACTTTAGTTGATAAAGATGATAGAAGATTAAATATACATTACGAAATTAAAATTAATTATTCCCGAAAAATTTAGTAAGCCTTCTTGTTGACAACGGCGTCATCAGCGTAGACATCTAATGGAGAAGCTGGTAAAGCAGTTTCCTTCCATAAGTTTGGAGTCAAGTAACCGTAAGTGTTAGCAATGGCGACGAAAGCAGCCTTGACGGTGTTTTCTAAGGTTCTGGTGGAACCAGAAGAAGAAGTGTAACAATCTTCAACACCAGCTAATTGTAATAACTTCTTAACGGCTGGAGAAGCAACAATACCCTTACCTCTTGGAGCTGGGATCAATCTGACGGAGACGGAACCAGACTTACCAGTGGTCTTAACGTTAACAGAGTGTGGAGCACCTAAGTTAGTACCCCAGTAACCTCTTCTGATTGGGATGATAGATAACTTGGCAATGATGATAGCAGCTCTGATGGCAGTAGCAACTTCCTTAGCGGTCTTGATACCTAAACCAACGTGACCGTTGGAGTCACCAATGACAACGACAGCCTTGAATCTGGTTCTTTGACCAGCAGAGGTTTGCTTTTGGACTGGCTTGATCTTCATGACTTCATCCTTTAAGTCTGGTAATAATTGATCAATGATTTGGAATTCCTTGACTGGTAAAGAGTGTAAGAAGATTTCTTCAATGGTGGTGATCTTACCAGCCTTGACTAATCTACCTAACTTGGTGACTGGGACCCAACCCTTTTCTTCACCATCTCTTCTACCACCTCTTCTGGCTTGACGGCCCTTGTTTTGGCGAGCGAAACCACCTCTCTTTGGAGCTTCTGGAGCAGCAGCAGTAGACATCTTTGATTAATTTGTTACTTGATTGTCGGAATTGTTCAGGGAAAGTTGATGATGGTAACTTTCAGTCGACAGTTGGTTAACGATTGAAAATAAATTACTATTCCCACTTCCCATGCCTTTGTGAGTATTCGGGGTTGGAATTTTTTTTCAGAAGGATTGCATTTTTGAAGAGAAACGCATTTCCGCGACCTGTTTCCATGGCAACATCATATAATCTTGATATGACATCGTCTAAGAAGCGCCAATCGATGTCCGGATGTGTCAAAGGGTTAGTAGGACTGGCCAAATCCAGTCACGTGAGAGGTAGAGGGCAACTCCTTGAAGTTATTGTGCATGATTCCTGTATGATGTGATGTGACATAAAAGCTCAAATAGGATGATGATAAATAAGAAAGTAATTGTAAACAGGTCATATGAGCCCTCCTACAAATTAATGATACGCAAGAAAAAATATTAAAAAAAGATTGACAATAGTATTGAACAACTAAAATAAAGATAGGTAGCACCAAGCCAATAATTGCGGTCATCAGAATCTGTCTCGGCGAATTACGTCTCAATTTATAACTTCTTAGATTTCTTATCGTACTTAGGATAAAGCTTGCTGAAGAGGAAACCATCCAAAGCAACAACACCGATTAAACCAGTCAAGATTAAAGAGATTTCATTATCAGTCTTGCCACCAAAGATCTTGGAACGTTCTTGAATCCCAACAACCACAGCAGGAATAGCTGCAAGTGCGACGACAGTTTGAGATAACACGACTGGATTCTTCAATTCTTCCTTAGCAACAAAAGTGAAGTTGGATACTTTTGTACAGACAAAAGCACCAGCCTCAGATATCTTCTCAGATAAATTGTTGAAAGCTTTAACCAAGAAGGACTTAGATTGATCATAGTCCTTCTTTAACTTATCAGCAATTTCCTTCTCCTTTTTAAGAGCCTCTTCCTTGAGTTTTGGAAGGTCTTTCTTCACACCATTGATTGTGTCATTGACCACCGTTTTGGCGTTTTCAAGACCTTCTTTAGCTTTGCTCTTGATATCGTTAGCGTCCTTTTTGAGGTCTTTGGCAGCTTGAGTGTTACTGGCTTCGTTAGCCTTGTCAGTGATTTCATTCTTGGCTTCTTTGACAGCCTTTCCGGCTTCTTCGGCGTAAGTACTATACCAATTTCAGTTAGTTTCAGTGCATCTTCTTAAAAATTTGGATAATCTACCAAGGGACTAGGTACTCTAGTTACCTCCTTATCTTGTCAGGACTCAGTGAGTGTACTTACGACATGACGTGAATATGGTATTAAATTATAATCGAAAAGTAATTCAGTTGAACAACTGGAAAGTTTTGATAAAATATATCAATTGTGAGGAGGTCCTAGAAGAAAGTAGTACGGTTTGGGGGAGGATTTTGTTTGCCACTTGAAATTTCAAGTTATGGATACCCCATACAGAGAACAATTTGACCTGTACAGCTAATTACTCCTCGATTCGAGAACACTGCATATTAGCAACATTTGTGTTTAAACAGGAATAGCAACGTTTGACATAATTGCGCGGCTTCAAGCGCTCTGGCGTAGTTATGAGAAAGGGGATTGTTAAAAAAACATCAAGATATACTCTATATAGGTATATCATAGACAAAATGCTTAAGCCTTTATGGAGGGAGGAAAATTTTGAAGAGTCAGTCAACAATTTAATAATCCAAAGTACATACTTATGGACAAATTCATGATTCAACTTAAGAACCAGTTGATGTCTTTCCTTTCTGCTGTTTCATGGATTCAGATAACATATGCCGTACATATTAACTCACCAATCACGGATCAGGAAAAATAACCTTTAATAGTCAATGAATTATGATTGTCACCTGTTCTACAGATAAAGTTCTAGGAAGTTGGATTGACCGCCTACCGTTGAAACTTCCATATTATTCCAGGTTCCAAGTTCCAACTAATTCTCTGATTTCCGAGGTCTTCAAACCTGGAATCCCGAGTTTCGAGGGTTCAAACTTCAGACTCTTTTCTTTATAGCATCATCGTACTGGACTTAAAACTAGGATGCGCCTGATGCAGTATCTTGCAGCCTTCTAGAATGTTGCCTCACTTGGGCAACACCAACGTGACTTGAGGAAAAAAGGTACTTCCTTCGGCTTTCTGATGGTACTTTAGTACAGTAAAGGTTTTTAGATGTTTGATTAGTAATCTTAAAAATATAATAATATACATGCAAGTCGTACCTAAAAAAAAAAAAAAAATAATCGAGGGTATAATTAACCAACATACCAAATTAGATTCAATTAAACCGACCCTAAAAAGATCAAACTGCATCAGAGCCATGTATAAAAATTAAATTAAAACATTATAAATTGATTTTCAAAAAATTGAGCTGTAGGTTTCAGAATAACAAAGCTAAACAGAACCCAAGAGATCTGTTTACCATGATAATTTTGAAGCTTGACAACGTTTATTAATATATATAGTCTTTACAGAACCTTTTTGAGGGAAGCAAAAATAAATAATTGGTAGCTGATATGTACTAGATTTTAGAAAAGGGATCTATACGTTATTGAAGCAAGTGTCGAGTGTTCCTAAAATTTCTTACAAGAAGTGTGTATATTATACTGTATTATACAGAAACTATGATATGTCGCATGAGTAGATTTTGGTGATCTACATTTCATGTAGTGTAACCTTACAAATTCTAAGCTAATTTGTTATACAGAGCAGGCCATATGTAGATTTAGACCACCAGATTCTGAAATACTTTTGAACTACCAAGCTCCAGATAGTTTATCTCATTCCTTGATGATCAATTTAACTGTTAAGACTGCAAACTTGGAAGGTTCTAGGAGTTCCCAGAAGAACACACAAGTGACCTCTGTCTACTTACGTGTTTAAAGGTTGCCATAAATACAGATACACATTAGGGGAAGATTGATCCTCAATGTACAACGTTCACAGTATTTGGAAGTAGGTCAATATTTCGTTAAAATTAACACAGCGACTTAGAATCCTAGCTTATAACATAACAACCAATCTGGGGGTAATTTTGTCTCGCGTTTTAATTCACTAAAGAATGATAAAAAAGGAATAGCCGTCACTGCCTCATCTATTTGTGATTATCAAAGAAGTCTTGTAGTACAATTTAAAGCTTTTTCTCTCACAGAATTTCTGGATTCGATCTAATTAACCTCGTAAAACCCACACCAGAACAAGTCTCAACGATAGATTTTCGGACCACTATAAACCTTCCCTTCGTAACTTAGATACACCAACCTGCAGATTTGGCGACTACGCCACGTTTATAAAAGTTTGGACACTCTGCAGTTTATCTCTCTCTGAAATACACTTATACATAGTTCCTCAAATTGCACTATGTGTACGTCAGTGTACACCACATAATTCTTCCAAGTAGAAACAAAAACTTCCTGTATAGAAACTTTTATTCTTGGTCAGTATGAAACATCGAGAAGAAGTCCCAGAGCATTGACACCTGTTGAAACCAGAACAATAAATGAAGTGAAGTACAAAGAATGTTGTGAGGAAAGCAGAAAAGAAATAAAGGGGATGATATAAGTTACTGAAAGTTGGCGAATACTTGAAACCAAAAACTCAACCACACAAATAAATGTTAAGAGAACCAACCAGAGCTAGACTCTGGCTTCGGACTTCATCAATACTTAAGAAAATAACCAATTAAAGTAAAAGCCGGCGTTTGATCAGCTATTGAGAAAATAATTAATCTTCGAAGTGTTATGCAACTAGTAGAAAGAAAATATATGTAGTTCTAAGTGATTTAGCCACCAGACCTTTGCAACATGCATTAAGTGTTTCTCTATCAGATTCTCTACAAGAAAAACATGAGTGGATTTGGCCGAAAATATAGCGGATTTTACCCTTTTTGTTCTAATGAGGGGCGATGTACAATTAGATAATAGCAATTCCAAGTCCTTCAACTTATAATTGCTGTGCGAATGTGAAATTTATTGTGTATGTCTTTTCTAATTATTGTTGCCTTCCTCTCTACCTAGTGATTATTATGGTTTGTCGACTAAATCATAGAAATACTTACCTGATCCAATTCAAGGCGTCTAAACCTACACGCTAACAAAAAGATGTATATCACTGGACCTGTCACCCTGGTAGTAGGTACACTTTCAAATTTTGTTTTCACAAGGAATCAAGTATCGATTTATTTGACGTCGTAAATCCACATCACTTCTTGTTAATAATCAAACAGGAACTCGTGGTGTTATAACAGATACATTATTAAATATCAAACTCAGTCAATCAATTCTGATCAAAGGTACTGATAAGTCACCTCTATCAAAACACAAATAAACAACTGTGATTACGTCAGCCACATCACTTGATCTTAGTTGTTTAATACTTCTCCCTAAACATGCCCTACCAACTTACATACATCATACAGCTTAGGGTTAATTGCAACGCCCCATTCTGCATAAATTGTGAAGTTACACAAACTTGCTCGCCTGCTCCAGGATCCACGCACAGCTGGGTGGACTGGACAGTGGACAGTGGAACTTGTTAGGTACAATTAAGATAAATAGTTAATAGAACATCGGAATATTGAAGCCAAAACCAGTCAATCAGGCGTAGTTACAGTAGGAAAGACCCCTCCTATCCAGTAATCCTATCCAAGTCCACAAACTCAGAAGCCCACAATTAGTGATCGAAATCACTGGTTTACAACCACCCTCTGATATTCCTCCACTGTTAAACTGAACGTTTCCCCGTGTCACAACCATAACAATAACATAAAATTAGTGATTTTGTGTGTAAGAGAACTGAAAATCCATAGTAACATGGACTAAGCCAACAGTCTTTACTCCCTCAACACAGATCAATTCAGATCCATCAGTTAAAAATAGACATCGAATGCATTCATTATGACTTGTACGGCAACCACCATCACAGTGGAATACTTTAATTAATTCAACTGGATTCATTTCAATAGGTTTACCTTTAATTCATTCGACAGCCACTTTAACCACCAAGAGGATCAAAAAAGAACAAACTGAGGAAGGGAATGGCATCGGGGTATGTCTATGCATAATGTACTATCAGCATCCAATGGAATAGATAATATTTAATATTTGAACAAACCACCTGAAATGATTGAGATTCTGACCGTCTCATAGCGTCAATTTGAGATTCAGGTTTTGACATCTAGTTTAAATAGACTCTATCCAAATCGATATTAAGTAGTTCTAATCTCATTTGTTTCAATAGCCACCAAGTTGTTTGTCAATTAATCCTCGGCACTAGAAGGCACTTTTTGGATTCTTCCTTCTACCTCAGTATTATGTTACTAGAAGGGATTAAGGATCCCAAATCTGAAATATGCCATATTCAACCGATAAGGATTTTCAAATAGTTTTTCTGTAAACACAACCAGCTCATCTGATGACTCAACTTCATTGAATATCCTCTCTCAAAAACTTCCAAAAATACACACCAATGCCACGAAAGCTATACAACAGCAGAACAGTATTTACCCATTCGTGATACATGACCAATTCCTCCACAGGCATTTGCATTTGGGACCATTTGACAACGAATCTGAGAACTTTTAATGTTTTGACAGTTCAAAATTGCAAGTACCTTTCAGCCAATATCTTTAAATAGGTTTCGCTCTTGGATGAAACATGCAGTATTTTATGTTAAATATGAAACGATTGGGATCATAAGAGTTGTAACTAAAAATAACTTAATTGATTAGTCTATCATGTTTCTGTATATTCTTAAAAGTGTGTTTCTATCTAAGACTCTGATACCAAATGGCCTTTATCTGTACAAGGCCAGACGCACAATAAAGTGTGGTGGATTCATGGGAGGTGACTGATACTTTGCACCTACAGGTTACATACTGCAGTATGTGGAACGTCGTAGACCAAACCCTATCTTCAAATCCGGCTTCTGAGCTCGTGATGTGCTACAAGAACTTTATTCCACTTGACACATGAGAATTGGGTCAGAATACATGCATGTCCGCAAGTCCCAATCTGCATTACGAATGCATCATTTCAGCATATTCAACATGCAGTTGAAATGCATCATTCCAGCATAGTCATACTGAGTGGTTGTTCTTCAGCATGAAGTCAAAAAAAAGTCTAATAGTACTGTGCATATGACCCCAATATGAAGCTTTGAACGGCACCTTTGTTATAAATACACTGAATAATCTCAGGTTTCTGTGACATATGTTTCCAACAAACCATGAGATGACCATGATATCTTATTATTTGTACAAGTGTGTTCTTTCTTATATTACACAACTACAGATTACAACTTTCAGTTTCAAAGTCTTCCGTCTTCTTCCCAATGACATATTCCATCAACGAGTTTGCTTTTAACCAATTTAAGTTCGACGTATTCCCAAGCCAACCACATCAACATTATGGGACTAATACCCAGTTCATCTACGACTATGAGGAGCAGTACTTAAGTCAACACAACCTGCAACAACAGCAGTTCTATGCCCAGCAGAAATATGCATTTGGCCTGGGCAGAAGCTATTCCCAAGATTCATTATTTGACACTTATAACCAGTCCTACCAGACACATGCTGCGTTGACCCAGCCTGAAATACCAGAATTCTATTTGACAAATAGTAACTGGACAACTGAACTTAAGGCCCAACAGCAACAACATAAAGGGTTCCCAGGTTTAGAGGACTCCAGCAAGTTCAACTTCAAAGTATTAAAAGACCAAAACTCAGAGACACAGAGTTTATACCCACAAGTTGATACGAGATCAATCTCTTCAAACGAACCGCTAGTAGAATTATTAGCAACAGAGAATAAAAATTATCCATTAATCCAACAGAGGAATATCACCCCTCCAAATATCCAACAACGAATGGTATCTAACACACACAGAGAACGTTTCTACAGTGAGCCAACCTTCCTTTCATCAACTTCTTCTTTAGCTAATGCACAAAGTTCTCCTTCCTCTGGAATATCCTTCACCGATACAACCGATTCTTTTGCCACTCGCAAAGAATTCTCCAATGGGAATCCAAAGTTCAGAGTCGCTAGAGGTATCAGTTCAGGCGGAACAGCAACCAAACCACCAAAGCTTAAGACATTGAATGGCTTCTCCTTCAGACATGTGGAGTTAATATTGAACAATATTAATGTCGAAGATATATGTTTGCCTCAATGGAATGAGTTTGAAAGATCTGATAGACGTCGTATCATCAGACTTGAGAGATACCAAGTTGGCAGTAAGATAATCTGTGATTTCAAAATCTTAGGATCCGCAGAAGAAAACCCACAAGTATGCACGGATGGTCTCGACGGGGTTGATTTTGCCGATGTGTCTTGTTTGGAGGCCTTCAATAGACCTTCAGATGATCTAGATGAAGAAGATTCGGGTTCAGGTTCTGACTATGACACAGCATTTGCCACAGCTCCGGCAGATAACACCATACAGAGGTCTTTCTACATTACTTCAGTTGAAGTGATTAAGATTGTTGAGTTGTTAATCGGTGTCGACTCTCAAGATTTGTCTGAACGTCGCCGTGAAAGAGGGCGTATTCGTTCGAATTTGGTTCCCTTCTGGTCAAAGAAACCAATCAATTCCAGAACGTCTAGTGGGAATTTAAACTTTGACTCTAATGATTTTAGAGTCGAATTAGCAACGAGAATCATGGGCTATGAGACTAGAAAACCAAGAGGGTTTGATAAGGAGGTTAGGATTTTAAAATGGGAGAAGTTGTTTAAGGCATTGAGGAGAGCACTTCAAAGTTATTATGTCGAGGTTCCTGATTCAGTGGTTGATGAAAGGGATGGAAGTGATTAATGATTCACCTCGGGGGTTAGAGTGCATTCAATTTGGTTAATTGTTTCTGCCTACTTAGGTTATGGTTAAAGGCCTGTGATTGATCATTGGAATCATATACATGTTTGTTCTAGTATTAAAGAATATCAAATTGAATGTAAAACGGTTATAAATCGAAATAATGTATATGTAAAATAATTTGCTCATGTGATTCTGAACCACTTGTATGATATGTTCTGACGTTGTCTAAAAGTATTAATATATATTGGCAATTTCTAATATTCACATGTTTAAACTGAGCATATATAATAATATATTATATAGCTAGGATGTATATTATTACGTGTTGACATATTCTCAAAACATAAACTCGAATTCCGCGACCTAGCTAATATTAACTAGATAATATTATATTCTTGTATATTAGGATATTCATTAATAAACTCGAGCCCATGAATAAATTGTTCAGTTAAGATCAAGAAAATATATGTATAGTTATTTACTTATTTATATATACTGGTATATATTTTTTCACTGAATATCAAGGAACTGAAGGTACAGTTTAATTTATTTTCTGGTTCTCAAGAATTGAAATTCTGTCAACTGGATCTATTCTTCGTTTATAGTAAAAGTGATATACATGTGCAGCTGGGAGTAAGTTTTCTATGCTTATATGCTCTGGTTCAACAAGAAACATCAATTCACGAGGAAAGATCACTCTGACATACAGCAAAAGACAAACCCCATGAAGAACCAATTGAGCTCATCTCAAGTGACTTTAGCATGTAATCTATTAAGATATTGTAATCATTGAAACGCACCTGAAAGCTGAAATCATTAACTCGAGACTTGAAATTTTATATGCATTGTATTTAAAAAAATTGATCAAATTAAAGTGTGTTAATCATATGTTATACAAATTTATTAATAGATCACTGAAAGATAATAATTGATTTATTTAAGTCTCGAGGGTCGAGGGTCTGAAATTGAACATGTTGTTTCAGTATATATTAGTTAATTAGGAAAGTGTTAACTGTGAAATTTCCTAGCTTGGATTGCAAATATTCGGGGAATTTTCAAATTAAATTGAATATCAATATAGCTTATAAAGTTCGTAAGAAGCCTGGGCCCTGGGCGAAGTCGCAAACTGAATTGTATATACCTCACGACTGTACATTCTTTGTTTATTAGGAGTTTTGGAAATGCTCCCTTACATCTACGAAATATTGTAGATTGGGATAATTTAGTTCTGGGGTCTGGGTCTGATAGTTTAGGGACCTGGTCTACTTGCACAGAGTCTGACAATTTAGTCCATTTCATACATCATATTTCCAACTTGGTAGTGCGACTTTTCGCTATGCAACAAGGATTAATGTACAAATTAGTCTTCAGATATTTCTGTTAGAATTAATCCGATCTCTTTTATCTTTATTCGAGAACCCCTTAGCATTTAGATATCTTTGATGATTCAGTTCATCAGATGAAAACAACTCAGTTTTTGGAAAGTTTAGTATAAAGGTCTATGTTTTTCAATTCATTTTATATCGTGTTTTCATTATACTATCTAGTTTTTTTTTTTACTCTTACTCAACGTTCAGTCGTTTTCCGTTATTGATTTAGTTGCTAGCTGCTCCCTAACTACACCCCGAGGTACTTAGTTATAAGTACTTACAATTTACAAACTATGAATGGACCTAGTCTGAATCTTCCACGACTTTTTATTTTATATGATATCATGTGTCATACTGCCGGACTTATAACGAATGTATGGTCTAAGCCTCATGAATCTGAGGCGATCTTCGTACGGCATGCAGGTAGGCTGTGTAATTCCGTTTTATTTGTCTAGAATTCACGTGATCGACTTGGTTTGTAATTCCGTTTTATTTGTCTAGAAGTCACGTGATTGACTTTGTTCGGAATCGAGGTGATTGAAGAAAATTCGTCGACCATAAAATAAAGTCCTGTGTTACGAGAGTGAATAGAATATATATTATATAGAAAGAGTTAGAATTAATTAATCAATTATCATTTCATAAATCAATAGAACTCCGGTATTTCAGTTCCGTCTCTTCATATAATTTAAAAGAATACGTGTATATCTCTACACTTTGTATTCCTTTCAACTGATATCAATTATTATAGAATTATAATATCAAGTTTTATCCACTGTCATATCGGTGAGAAACGTAACCTCAGCTGTAGCTCCCAATCATCAATACCCAATATGTACTATATTTGATGAACCGAGGATATACCAGATCCGGGCCTAGTTGCTCACTCAGAGAATCCATTTAATTACGCTGATTAATTATGCATAAGCCCTTAAATCTACGTTTGCTAGGTGATCGGTCTTACCGTCCAGCTAAGAGATATCCGGATTCCGCTGTCGATGACTAATATTATTACTTACATGCTAGGGGGCTGGGGCCCAAGGCACTAGTGATGTAACGTGTTGAATTGTATGCCGAAAACTTTCAAGTTTGTTAGATACATGTAGCAGTGGAGTCCGATGCTCTGTGCACGTGATAGTTTGGGAATGGTCACCCGGAAATTGGAATACGCGCTTTGAAGGTGTCAGGGACAGACAAAACCCTACAATATCCTGATGGTTCAAACTTCAGAGGCCAAAGTAGTCAATCACCATCAGTCATGTAGTTCAATGAACATGAACGGTTCCACCATCGTAACTATCGAAAAAGAAGCAAAACGCACAGATCGACAAAGAAAGCTCACATATAATTTGACGAGGTCTATTATTTAGTATGTACCTATGGTGACTTGGACTCCTGCAGGCTTATTCCTGATGATGTCACAATTATAAATCATGATGGTAGAGATAAGGATTAGTCAATAATATCCTCTACTCTTAAGTTGCGTGTGATATCTTCATGTCTTGAAGTACTCTGCATTTTTTTAAGTTCCAAGAGTCATTCAACGATTAATACACATCTAATGAGATCTAATTGAAAAATCGAAAGGTTCAGATTTTGGCCACTACTTTATCGAAATCTGACTATTTTCTGGGGACATTTCTGATTGAGTGGTTTCTTTGGTGGAAGAGCGTTTTCATAGTAATTATACGAGGCTCAACATCTTTGTATCGTGTAGGGTTACATAGAACTCATGTTGGGAAACACTCCCTACACTGCCTGTTCTTCCATGTCACATATAGAATACTTTTCATTTCCTTCTAAAGTTACACTCAAAGAGCATCTTAGAGTTCTAGAAAATAAATCTGTCCAAATAACATACAGAACCCACCCCAACGAAATTGTTGTTCTACATGAACATTTAAACCATCTCTTGAAACTTCTCCATCAACTTTTTAGTCGTCTGTAACTTGAGCGATTCTTAAGGCAAGGAAGTATTCTACAATTCCAATCTGAACTCTTTGACCTAGTGTTATTCTACAAGCATTTCCCTTTTGTTTCTGAAGTAGATCTTTAATTTACTGTAAATTCTTTCGATGTCCTCCTTAACTACAGCTTCTCTAAAATCCAGGGTTTTTTTTTGGTTGGGTGCCTTTATAAAAGAAGATGGTATGAAGTTTGAACTCTCTCGTCAGATTCAGTCATGTTAACCCTCCTCCTTAAGAGAGTTTTTCCAACCGGCCTAGGCCCTACAGACGGTTATGCAGGCATTGTCAATCTTGGCTTTGATCTATGCAAAATTTGATGGCGATTTGGTTGGTCATCTTTGGTATTTGTTGTCTATTTTCGATGTGTTGTCCCACATTATTTGAAAAATGGACAGTTTATTTGGTGAATAGGTGTATAGAAAGATTACGTCATCAATTGTACACATCAACACTGTTAGAAAGATGACGAAAAAGTTGTGCACACAAATTGACATCTTCTAGAAGGTTTTGAAAAGAGTTAACATATACATGGATTCATATTTGGAAGATTGATTGTGCTTTGTGCTTTTGGAAAATTTAAATCTATTAATATTAAGTAGACTGTAGTACATAAAACAATGTTGAGTGAAGATAATTAGCTATTAGTTATTAGAATTAAAACTTTATAAAAAAAAAAGAATAAAGAACCGCCTATAACAGTCAACAAGTTTTCAAAACGGTTGAATGTATAAATACAACGTCACAAAAAGAAACAAATCTAAAATACAAAGCCCATAATAATGAAAGCGGGAAGGTGGGCTAATAGTCTGACTCCATATCATCAGTGAATGGACTTTCCTTGGAACTATCCTCCTTCAACACGTCATCATAAGAAGGTGGAGCATCGCCCTTCCAAACAACCTTACCCTTGTCATCGAATACAGCACCTTTATCAGAAATATCGATAACACCCTTGAACTTGTTGATCTCAGCAGCACTCCAACCGTACTTATCTTGAGGAACCCATAAGAATGGACATCTGGCAGAGATAGCTGGGTAATCATAAGCATGGGAAATCAAGTAAGGATCAACGATATCGTTAGGGTCAGAGAAATTGTAAATATCTGGAACACGATTCTTGACCACCTTATAACTCAAGTAAATGTGTGGCTTGAAGAATCTTACGAGGAAAGAAGCTGTTGGAACTTGCTTGGTATCACCATCGGCTAATAAAGGAACGAAGGCTCCGTGTCTAACATTATCCAGAGTGAGTTTAGTCAAATCTTTCATGGCAACGTCTTCACTGTGACCTCTTGGACCCATGAATTCCAATTCGACAGGATCAATAGCTTCCTTGACGCCCTTAGAGTCCTCAACATTTTCAGCAGAAGACTGGAGGAATTCATCGCCAAAGAATGTTGGTCTTTTGTAGGATGCTGTGGCAGAGACACCGTCTAATGGTTTCATTGTGTCAACTGGAACGACTTGCATCAACCCATCGAAAGCATGGTTTAAATTGATATGAACAAAGACAGTAACACCAAGTGTGATGGCTTCTAAAACAATAGGACCCCAGGCTTTAGAAACAACGAATAAACCCAAAAGACAAACTTCACCCAAGTACAACCCAACAAATGTCTGGAACAAGGCACGTGGGTAATGAATACCTCTTGCATCTGGAGTTTCAGAAAATGCATATGTCAAATTGTACAAATAAGCAATGTAAAGCAAGATGAAAGCAACAGCAGCAAACAACAAAATGAATGGAGAAATGATGGAATAAGTTATAGTAATAACAGCCAAATTGGTGAACACTGGGAAAACAGTACCCCATTGTAATTGAGATAGACCAGTGAAACGATTGAACTTCTTTCTTGGAGTACCGTCAAGAATAGCACTTAACAAGTAGTAGACGATCAAAGTGACAATCTGTAACAAGGCACCACTAGAAACAGAGAAGCCTTGAAGAATGATATAGGAAATGTAGAAGTTAGAAGCCTTTGGTAAGTTGTCAGATAAAAGTTTCATAGAGGAGGTAGGATCTTCAATGATCTGTGTAACAACAGAGGTAGCACTAGAGGCCAAAGTAGTGACCAGGAAAACTTGAATGACTTGGAAGGCAAAGTAGTATTGTTGAGTGAAATATTCAACCATTTGGTAACTGGTGGCACCAGCAACCTTAGCCATGGCTCTGATAAACATAGGCAAGACCATCATCAAAACCGCCAACATAACAGTTGGTAACAACGAAGTGATCAAACCCAATAAAGAATCAGGCAAGTGATAGATGAATCTTAAACCAGGAAGCTTGTTAGTCAAATAAGTGATGTTGGAAATCATACCGACGAAGGCAACAGGGATAGACCAGAAGATCAAAACAGCAATGACGGCAGCCATGGCACCATAAGAACGAACCAATCTTTCCCACCAGAACATTCTCATGTTCATCCAGATGATGTCTTTTGGTTCTAAACCAATGAACTTAGGAGATAAATTCAAAGCAGTGTTGTGTGCCGTGGATTGGTAGGCTAATTGGGCAGAGTATTGGGAACCAAATTCAACAAAGATGGAGTTCATAGGTTTGGCATCCTTGTGGTTGGATTGCATGTCATGGACTTCCTTGTTCAAGATTGGGAGTTGTTCCAAAGCATAGTTGATGGTGTCAACCTTCTTACCAATTAAGAAACGCAAACGATGATGTGGTCTCTTCTTTTCAGGAACAAGTCTTTCCAATTCGGTTGGGTCAATTTGAATGTTGGCTTCAGTTGGACCTTCACTTTCAACGACTTCACCGTTCTTGACCTTTTGTTTGTACTGCTTTTGTTCTTCTTTCAATTTAGCCTTGACAGCCGTCTTCAACAAAGAGTTTTCGGCAGCTTCTAACTTGTAAGCTAAATCGTCTCTTTCCTTCACCTTGGCGGCAACACCAGCGTTGGATCTGGCAATCCAGACCTTCTTGACATCGTCAAAAAGTTTGGCGAATTCAACTTCATCCAAGTATTGCTCTGGGACATTTTGGAATAACACGACACGAGAGGATAATTTCTGACCATATCTTGGAGAAGACAACACAGCCTGTCTAATGGAAGTGTAGTAAGTCAACTCTCTGTAGATGACATAAAGAACAACAAAGAAGAAGACCATGGAGAGCAAAGCATGGGAATAGTATCTGCCTTTAACAGCAACGTTGGAGAAGGAAAATTGATCAAACCCTGTGTTACCAGAACCATTGGTGGCGTTGATAGGCAATAAGATTGGGAAAATCAAGACGATACCAAATAAGAAAATACCAGCACAGACAGCCAAATATCTAAGGAAGAAATAACCATCCAAACCAGCTTGTCTGATGACGAAGTTGTCAGACTTCTTCAACAATGGTATCAACCATTGATAGATACCACTAGGTAACGGCTCAGGTTTCTTTTCTTCATTAATAAGGTCAAAGGAGGATTTAGGTTGGTAGATTCTTTTATACCTCAGTCTGAGAAGGATGAACAGTGCAACGAACACGGAAAAGATGATACCGTGTGTTATAAGCGCAGTTGTCACTTGCTGGGTTGAAGTGTTGGTAACTTCAGTTGAGTTTGTCATTCTTTAGTGATTAGAAAAGGTGGCAAAGACTCAGGAGAATGTGTGAAGCTTGTATCAGAGAAACTGAAAAGTGTATGTGTTGTTGTGACCCCTGGATCTGTTTTTATATACAGAATTTATTTTCTTGTTCTAGGGTTTTTATTTTTTTTGATTTTAGTTTTTTTTTTCTTTCCTAAACGTTGCATTACTGCATTCCGCGTTCGGGCACAGCTTATGCATGTGAGATAAGCAAAACTTACCAAATCAGGAAATATTCATAGCTGGTATGCTTCCATATGCAACGGGATTAACTTGTTCTACAATTCTGATTCAAACCTGCGAAATGGTGATATTAGATCTACCATATATAGATAATTAGAGATTTGTGTGGGAACTACAAATGCCAAAAAATCAAAAATCAAATCTTTAGGATTGGAGGTATACCTTGACAATAATCAATTCCCTTTTTAATTGAAAACTTTAATAAGATCCAGCTTTTAAACAATATTTTGCATAAAACTTGAAGGGCAATCCGCACTAGAACTGACGTAGAGGGTAACAGGCGAAGCCTACATGTCAAAACTCAAACCACACAAGGCTGTGCTCCATTTCTGTGGACACTGGACACGCTACTAGCTAGATGTGTGTCCGCGGATTTAAGTTTTAAGGTAGGCAACATGAATGATGACAGCTTACAATTTAACACAGCTCTCTTGACCTTTACAACTTACAAGCCTTGACCTTTACAAGCACCAAGAATCAAGGTGTTTAGTCCAGAGTCCTGTGTCTAAAACTTTTGCAATGGTCTTTGTACACGTTAAACTCTTGTTCTATTACGCCCGTGAACGTTCATACTTTTGTGTCATTCTGAAGGCGGATTCATCTCGCTTCTCGCCTTAATTGTTATTACAGCTTCTTTGGTTCAATCTCCTAAGAAATAGATGTCTAGGAATGTCTTACTTCCAATTATCAGCGCCTAGACGTACCATGTGCGTACTTGTCGATTCAGACATTTGGAACACATCCTAACATCTTTCCACAAATTTATAAATACCTATAAATATCCCCAAAATGGCAATTTCCAAATTTAGTTATGTCCTTTATCTCAACTTTTCGTTCTTTCAAAAATAAATCATTAAACGAGGATTATGATAGTTAGGATTTGAAAATATGAGTACTTCAAGACGTGAGGATATCTCCTTCGCGAGAAAAAAAGATCTTGTGCATGGACATTCTGTCTTTAACATGTGTGTTCTCACCTCAGTGTCAAGACTTCATTGGACACATAAATTGCTTCACCATTTAATTAA
Source organism: Waltiozyma chaumierensis (assembly GCA_030566875.1). Classification (NCBI taxonomy): domain Eukaryota; kingdom Fungi; phylum Ascomycota; class Saccharomycetes; order Phaffomycetales; family Wickerhamomycetaceae; genus Waltiozyma; species Waltiozyma chaumierensis. The sequence goes on along the minus strand of JAKUBK010000194.1, from coordinate 27,767 downwards.
GCATAGTATACAAAGGGATAACCCATAGATATCTAGTTATCCATATCTTCGTCTTCTTCTTCTTCTTCTTCTTCATCTTCATTCAACTTGCTTTGAGCATAAGCCTTAGCCTCAGTTAACAACTCTTCTGGAACAAATTGATGTAAACCCTTGGTTTCCACAGAGTCAACCCAACTGATTTCAATTTCAAAGTCTTTGTCCTTGTTATCTTCATGGGCTAAATATATGATTCTGGCAGCTTCCTTGATAGCATCTTTGGAGGACAATTCATCATATTTCAATTTCTCTAATTCGTTCTTTGCACTTTGTCTACCCTTACCAGCAGCGGCACCCTTGTAACCCCAATAGACACCACTTGGTTCAAGCATGTATAAATGAGACCCTTCTTGATCAACACCACCCACAATAGCGGTGATGCCAAATGGTCTGACAGAGTTGTAACATGTGTAGGCTTGGACGTAGTTACCCAATCTATCTATGAGGTAAGGAACGGTGATGTCTTCTTTATATTGACCGCGGTATGAGTTGAATTCATCACGGGCTCTAGAAACAAGGTGTCTACCATCTGGTAAAAGACCAGAATATACCGCACCAATAGATTTGCCAATTGTTTGGATACGGTTGTTCTTGTTTGGAACTAATAATTTGGAGGTGATGATTTTCTCAACGGCGAAAACGACACCGGTTTGGGTTTTAATTGCTAGAGAAGTGGACCCATTTTCAACAGCCTTGGCGGCGTATTCAACTTGGAAATTACGGCCATCTGGAGAGAAGACAGAGTTAGAAAGATCGTAACCAGTACCGACAGAAGTCTAGTTGTAGATTTATTGTTAGTATGTTTGAAAGTCATGAAGGGTGGCAAATACAAAAGTCTCTTGATCCCAAAGAAGGTCCGATTTACGAATTCTGGGGCCAATTGAGTGAAGCTTTCAAGAACTTGTCTCCAATATAACATACCATTGTGTATAATCGTTGTGAAGGGGGGACTTTAGAGCGGATTAAAAAACAGTTACTCAACCCAATCAGATCTAACCTTTGATTCGCCTTCCGTTTTGATGTTTGGGATTTCTGGGAAAGTGCTGCGAGATCGCGGCCCAAAGTGCAAGCGGGTAACTTGCGAATTAACAATTAAGATCTTAAACTTTGATGCCAAAACGTTGTTGCTCTGCTTTCGTAATGAATTTACCTCTTTATTGTGTCCAACTTTTTTCAACTTAATAGTTTCTAATTGACTTCCAGATCTAAATATCCCATAATTTACTCTTCTCAAGTACCCAATGTCCAAAGAAACCATCAGAGTTGTGGTCTGTGGAGATGATGGCGTTGGAAAATCCGGTCTCATTACAGCTTTGGTAAAGGATACATTTGTGCCAAACATCCAGGACATTCTTCCACCGGTTACTATTCCAAGGGACTTCTCCTCTTCCAAATACACCCCTAAGTTCACAGTGATAGTAGACACCAATACACAGGACCCACAGCATTTACAGAGAGAACTACGGAAGGCCGACGTGATCTGGCTTGTTTACTCCGACCATTACACCTACGAAAGAATATCTCTTCATTGGATACAGCTATTTAGATCGATGGGTGTCAATCTTCCTGTTGTTTTGTGCTGTAATAAGTCTGACTTGTCAACCAAGATGGACTCTGAGAAAACCATCACTGATGAATTTGTTCCAATGCTTAAGGATTACAAGGAGATAGAAAGTTGTATCCGTTGTTCTGCTAAAGATAAATACAACGTCAACCAAGCTTATTACTTATGTCAGAGAGCTGTGATACATCCAATATCGCCTCTTTTTGATGCTAGAGAGGGGAAATTGAAGACATTGGCACTTGAAGCCTTGTCGCGTATTTTCTTTCTCTGTGATAAAGATCAAGACGGGTTTCTCAGTGAAAGTGAGTTTCTGACCTTACAACAGAAATGTTTTGGCAGAAGTTTGGATATTAACGACATTGCAGAGATCAAATCTGCTGTGAACGCATTGAAGGAGAATACTTACACTGATCAAGGAATGACATTAGAGGCGTTTATTAATTTGAACAGGATTTTTGCGGAAAGGGGTAGACATGAAACAACTTGGGGAATTCTAAGAACGTTCCATTACACTGATTCTTTATCGATCAGTGACCAATTTTTATATCCCAAGTTTGATGTTCCGAAAAATTCGTCTGTGGAGTTAAGTCCTGTTGGATACAGGTTTCTTGTTGATTTGTTTTTATTATTCGATAAGGATAACGACGGTGGATTGAACGAGGAGGAATTGCAAAATCTATTAAAACCAACTCCTGGCATACCTAAGGAATGGCTTGAAACTAATTTCCCACAAACAACAGTGAGAAATGAGCAAGGTCACGTCACACTTCAAGGTTGGTTGGCTCAGTGGTCAATGACGACATATTTGGATTATAGAACTACGCTGTCATACCTCGCATATTTGGGGTTTGAGAACGATCCTTATGGAACAATATCTGCAGTTAAAGTCACTAAGCCTCGGAAGGAAAGAGTACGCAAGGATACGAAGTACAGAGTCGGTGTGACTGATAGAACAGTCTTCAATTGTTATGTTCTTGGTGGTTCTGGATCCGGTAAATCGTCGCTCATGGAGGCCTTTTTGGGTCGTCAATTTTCAGAGACATATAATCCAACCATTAAGCCTAGAATGGTTGTTAACAGTGTGGAGTTAAAAGGTGGGAAACAGGTGTATTTGATTCTTGAAGAGTTAGGTGACTTGGAACCAGCAATCTTGGACAATGAAGCAAGGTTGGCCCAGTGTGATGTGTTGTGTCTCTGTTATGATTCTTCGGATCCAAACAGTTTCCAGAGCCTGATAGAATTGTATGAGAAACACCCTGGGATCTCCACCATTCCTACGTTGATAGTGGCATTAAAGGCAGATTTGGATAGGCAACAGCAGAGATCTTTGATCCAACCTGATGAGTTTACAGCTGGTCTTCTCTTGCCACCTCCCTTGCATGTGTCTTCGAATTGGAGTGGCTCTTTGATTGAGTTGTTTGTTCATTTGGTTGATGTCTCTAATGAACCTGCATTGGTGACTCCTGGGTTAGAGAAGGATATCAAGAAGGTGGATTACTTGTCCACTGTTGTTGTGACTGCCAGTGCTGTTGGTTTCTTTGGTATTGTTTCTCTATGGGTTTGGAAGTTGACATTTCCAAGAAACTAAGTGATCTATCTAAAATGTTGGTTTTCTAATGAATAACGATTGCAATATTAGCTAAGCTATTTTCCTTATAATAAACGGTTTGACGCGCGTTATTAAAAGGTTTAAAACGCGTACGCGTCACCTTTTATGGAAAATATATATATGCGACGCGAAACGCGTAGAAATTAAAAAAAAAATAAAAAAGATTTCATGCAAACACATTAAATTGCGTACAGAAATCAACAGATTCTCTTTATATGAGATGCGTCTCTTTAAAAGAACCCATTTCTTCAACTTGGCTCCACTACTCACACAAGCCTTTCTGTTATTATGAATTGTACTCATTTTCAAACACTACAGCTTCACACTTTGCTTACCTTCACCACACACCATGACAGATCTTATACCAATCTTCAAACTGCTCCATACTAAGAAGTCCGTCATTCTTACCGGAGCTGGGATCAGCTGCAACGCCGGCATTCCAGACTTTCGTTCTTCCTCAGGTCTCTATGTCAAATCCATCAACAACTCCAAACTGAAAGGTAAAGAAGTGTTCGACGTCTCCATCCTCCAAACAGGTCCTGAGAACGTTGCTGTATTTTCCCAGTTTATGAATGACTTATACTTGGATATCCAAAAGGCCCGCCCTACACCCACACATCGCTTCATTGATGACCTCATAACAAAAGAAGGCACCTCTGGTTGTATCAGATGCTATACACAGAATATTGATGATCTAGAGCTAACGAAGGAGAAAGTTTTTCAATTACACGGGAACATGACACGATTGAGATGTACCTCTTGTGGCATTACGACATCATGGAACGCCGAAACACATAGTGCCATGAATGATGGTCATTTACCTGCCTGCAACACCTGTGTTGAAACCCAAGAACTACGCATATTGAGTGGCAAGAGATCCTCATCGTACCAGGTTGGTGCTTTGAAGCCTGATATTATTCTTTATGGTGAGTTCAATCACCAACATGCAGAGAACACCCTTCGCTGTCTCAAACAAGATATGAAATCAAACCCAGACATTTTACTAATCATGGGTACTTCTTTGAAAGTCCATGGAGTTAAGAATTTGGTCAAGGAATTCGCTAAGAAGATTCATATGAAAAAAATGGGCAGAGTTGTCCTTGTCAATAATGAAAAATTGAAAGGATGGGATGGTGTTATTGATCATCAAATTGAGATGGATTGTGACTCTTTCGTTAACTGCTATAACAGTTGGAGAGATTCTTTGAAACCAAGAAGTTCCTCAAAATTAACTCCACAGAAGAAACCTACCAAAGTCTCAAGATTATCAACACCACCTTCAACACCCTCCAAACAGAGAGTCAGAGACGTTTTGTCTATTACATCTTCCTCCAATACATCTGTTCCATCGACAATTCTCACTCCTCCTACACCTTCATCCACTCCAACATTGGGTAGTAAAAGAGTTAGAGCCGATGATAATGGTATGATCTTAAACACTCCTGTGAAAAGATCAAGAATTGAAAGCTTAAGAAACAATCCACAACGAACAGGGAGAGCCTTGAGACAATTGGAAGCACAAGCTTGATTCATAGAATTTTAGTATTGATTTCCGTATTTAATGAATGTTATGACTTGTACAATAATAGCATCTATGGTCTGAGATTGTAACTAATATGTATAATATTGACCGTATATATAATTTATAGAAACTTCAAAGGATTATGAGCGTCGACTCAGTCCGATATCGATCAAAAAGACCATCACTTAAAAAAAACTACGTTTAAGAAGTCTTCTGTTGAGTTTCACCAATGTCTAAGTAGGTACCGAAAACCTTATCCCAGAACCAGGAGGTGACACCGAAACCTAATTCGTAGTTCTTGTAGTGATGCTCCAAGTGATACTTCTTCAAGTTTTGGAAGTATTCTGGTAACTTGGCATGATGTAAGAAATAGTGGGTCAAATCGTAACAGATGTAACCAAAGATACCACCAGCAAACCCAGAACAGGCCCAGTAGAATGGTAATAAAGAAAAGACCAGCTTGTAGAAAGGATAGGCCAAGGCGAGGAATAAGGTTGGAGGCATGACTAATCTGTATTTGTCCATTGGCAAGTAATGATGAACACCATGTAGTAAGAAATGAACAGTGAATGCAAATTGGTGGTTTGGTAGGTAGTGGTCTAAATGGAAGAGGAATCTATGTAGACAGTACTCAACGATGGTCCAGACAAACAAACCAACAAAGAACAAAAAGACAGAGAGCAACATGTTCATGTTTGTGAGACCAAGGTAGAAACAATACATATCACAAGGAAGCCAAATGGTTGGGACCACCCACCAGGCAGTCAAGGATAATGGTTCAAGGAAATTACCAAAGATGGCAGCTGACCCCTTACCATAATGTCTTGGTCTGTGGACTTGATCCAAGTAGAACTCCTTATCCCAGTCGGCTGTTAAGACTTGCATCAACAAAGGCTTGTTCAAATCAATAAACTTGTGCTTTTGTAAATCGGTGTTGAAATCAGTGGCAATGCTTAATTTTTCATAAGCTGGTGTCCCCTTCAAAGCGGTTGAATCAAACTCTTGAGCAGCGGTGACCTCAACGATATGGTTTGGGTTGGTCAACAACTTCTTGGCTTCTTCTTCAGTAGCGAGGTAACCAACAAGATAGTTCTCATCCAAAATTTCATAAGTGGATTCAGAGTGTAAATGAGTGCCCTCATCAGCTAAGATTTCAGTAATATCTTGACCAGCGTATTCCATGATGTAACCTGAACCACCTGGGTGCTCATCTAAGAATTCAGTGACGTTATAGATCTTTCTGTTATATAAGGAAACCCAAACATCGTTTTCCTTGTCGTGCTTTTTAAGCTCCTCAATAGAGTATAGTGGTAAGGAGGCAGCCATGTTTGCAGTGGTTGTATGTGAATATGAGGATATGGTTCTGAATGCAATTTCTGGTTGTGTGTATCAAAACTTTACAAGTGAATCTGCAGGATATAGGATGGAGGAAGAGCTGTATATATATATAGATAGCGTTTTGCCAGTCTGATGATGCACTAAACTCTTGAAGAGGGATAAATAGAATCGAACAGATTAAATTTCTAGTACGATAATTTTTTAAAGCTGCTCTATCAAAAACCATGATCTGCCATCAGTGGAAATATGGTGTTACTTTTTCTAGTAGCCAACGACGATCAACTCATTTGACTTTGTATAACTGTACCCGCTTTTACGCATAGCCGCGTGTTAACTGCGAAAAACCCTCGTTTAGGAAAAATAAGAAATATTCACGTGGACCAATGGCAGAAATCCCAGCCAATGACAGTAGAGACTTATGGTTATTTTTAACTTTATAATAATTTTGAGTAAGAGGAGTTAAAACATCTTGGTTCACAATGCGAATCACAATGTGCAGATATTTTAATATCTTAATTAACCTGATTCTGTAAAAAAAAAAAAAAAAATTATAAAGGTTTTTGTAGCTGATGTATTTGGAGAATTATCAAGTCTTTCCGAAGGGCCTCGGCTCTCGGACTCGAAAATTTCTTAAAACAAAAACACAAAGTCAGATTTGTCAGCACTTAGTCAGCTTACGCGAAAACTGAAAATTTACTTGTTTGAGTTTTTCAAGTTGGACGCACTGGGCTGTGAAAGTGAAGGGATCTGTTGCGCATGCCAAGTTCCAAGGTTATTATCGTGAAATAGTAGTGTAAAAGATATTGGTGGAGGAAACTGAAAAGAATTAGATCATCTATATATTAGCATTATACAGCGTTAAGTTCAACTCCCAAAACAGAGATCTGGAGAAATAGACTTGTTCAGAATTCCAAGTATTATCCCTTGCCAAAGACTTTACAGAGACCGGGCACTGTCATTCATTTGAGGCGGCTAATTATTGACCACTCATCATAGTTCTCTGGCCTCTGCACTTTCGTTAGCAATAGGTCCTTTTTCATCTACATCAATTTCTGGCTACTGTTTCCCAGAACTTTAAGGAGATCTAGATCCATAGGTTTCTTTGAGTGGCATTAGGGCAGATTACTTCATACTCTGATTATTGTCACTTCAAATCACAAGTATTTCTCATTTATGCCACAACAAACTGCTTGTTTATTCTACCCCGTCACATTTATTTATAAGAGCATAACTTTATTTTGTTATGTCGAACAAGGTCCATAGACTCGATTCACTGCACCAATATGGCGAGCGCTACCAAAGCCAATATCTTCCCACCACTCAAAACCCCACACACTCTGCAAATAATGAACATACGACGAATAGCCTAAGTGCTGGGCAGCAAGTCAAGAGAAAATCCAACGCTCATCTAGCCGCAGAGATTGTCCAACAGGAACGTGATGCTATCAGAGCGTTGAAGAGATTATCGATGGGCGGCGGGTCCTTTAACATTGATCCAGATTTCCAAATCGCCATTGAATCTGAATACAACACAGATGTTGTAAACCACACGCTAGAGAAGAAGCAAAGACGAAAGTCCTCTATCTCGTTGTCATCAGACATCGACGACAGCGAAAGGACACTAATTAACGACGATAACGAACAACCACAACTACGACCACAGCAGAACGAACTGCCCACAATTTTACACAACGATGCAGAATCTCCTTCCCTCAAGGCTATTGCCAACAACCAGAAGATAATTAAGAAATTGGATACTGAGAAACTTTTATGGGTTCCGGCTAAATCACACCCAAAAATCGCCCCAGAGAAGTTCCGCCGTCATGTTCAGAATACACTAGAAGATTTCAAAGATAATAACGACGATAGCTCTGATGAGCCTGAAGAAATAAAACGAGTCAGGCGGATAAAGAAGAAATCATCCATTCCATCTTTGAAAGAGTTGACCGATGAGCTTGATAGACTGAGTGAAATGGCGGGGTTGGCAGCAACAGACGCCGTTACATTGGCAAGAAGTTTGTCATCGACTACGTTCAATACACAACAGCAGGCAGACCTTGGCGGTCTGAAAGAGACTGTATCAGCCCCTTCTTCTCCTGTCGATCCATTTGCTTCATTTGACTCCAATGGCAATGCAATTGACGAGGATGAGCCTATCCTGGGATATGGCAATTCCCTACGAAGAAACCAATTCTCAACATACAGCAGAAGCACTAGGATGAAAAGAAACGTTAAGAACGATGGCAAATCAGAATCAAGGCTATCTCCTGCTTCCACTCCTGATTTAAGTCCTGGATCTGGATCGGTCAGTCCACAGCCTGTTGTTAAGGGAAATCTTTCGCCAGTTGATAAGGAGAATAACGAACTTGCTTCAAGCCTCGTTGATGGACAGAGAGGAGGGCAATATGGTAAACTCGAGTTGAGTTCTAGGTCTTCTTCTGACTTGCCAAGCACTGACAATGACTCACTCGCTCACGGCCAATCAGGCTCTCCAGGGAAGAAGACAAATCATTTAAGAAGCAGACATTCAGGTTCAATTATTGGCTGGGACTCTAATCAGACATCTGACGAACATCAAAGTTTAAAGCTTTATCATGAGCCATCCAAAGACCTCACTTTGAAAACTTCATTCGAACCTCTTGGGAAATCTGAACGAACTATTGTTTTAAATGGTGCGCAAGGAAAACCTGCCAAGAGACCTGATCTGCTTACTTCTAGGCAGCAAGAGAATGTGTTCCTTGATAACGAATCCAAAGCTAAAACTGAATTGGAACCAGCAGTTACTCCTGCTACTGTCAAGTCCAAATCTAAGGACTTCTTGAATATTTTCCGTAAGAAAAGGTCTGCTTCTTCCTCTACGATTGTCTCTTCTCCATCGAGCACAATAAAGGACAAGACCATTCCTGGAAGATCGATATCTTTTGATGAAGGTTCTGTTGGGTCTGCAGTGTCTTTGCAAGAACAAACAGTGCTTAACGGTAACATGAAAACGTCCCCAAAGAAGTACAACGATGATTCTTCTTCTTCTTCTTCTTCAACGCCGGCTTCGTTTTCTCCTACCAAGACTTCTCCATCCAAATCCAAGACCTCGACATTCAGGTTATCCAAGAAGAAGGACTTGAAAGTAGATACGTCTTCAATCCCACCAGCACCACTGCCAACTAGAAGCTTGTCTCCGCCAAAGAATACATCATCGGGATCTCCGCCAGCTTCCAAACCTGCGTCTCCTCAGCAGACACAATTCTCTGAAGAAAGCCGTTCTCAGGAGCAGCACCGTATTCAAAAGGAATCATTGGAGAAGAAACTATTATCCTTATCGGGCTCTTCGTCCAAACCAAATGCACCATTACAATTCCAAGATTCTGCATTTGGCTTTCCTTTGCCACCATTGTCCCGTTCCACTATTGTTATGTTGGATTTCCGTTTCCCTGTCCATGTTGAAAGAGCTTTATACAGATTGAGTCATTTGAAATTGGCCAATCCTAAAAGAGAATTGAGACAGCAGGTGTTGCTTTCCAACTTCATGTATGCCTACTTGAACTTAGTCAACCACACGTTGTACTTGCAACAACTAGATGAGGATGGTCAACAGGGAACTTCGAAGGAAGTTGCAGGTGATTTTCTGAAATGAGGATAGGTATGTATGTATAAAGATTATTATTATTATTATTTTCTTTTTTTTTTTTTTTTTTTAATGGGGTCCTTATGTTCTGTGTCTATTGGCACTGCAAGATTCGAAAGTAAAAGAAAATGTGTATATAAATTCTGAAGCTAGTATACAATTGAAATGAGAGCGTGTCGGGGAGTGTCACGCAGAAGATTAAGATAATGATATGACTATGCGAAATTGAACTGTGGGAGGGAAAAGCCTTTGGCGGGTGCAGCCATCAGCAGACTAACTAACCACCTTGACTGTTGACAGCCAATTCCATGATCAGTCTTGTTGACAAATGTAGGAATGGATAAGCACTGAAACTGGATATCTCGTCATCGTTCTTCTCGTCGTACTTGGCCATGTCGGCGTTTTGGTTGTCTTCTTCATTGGAGAACTCCCATCCATCAAACTTGAAGTCCACAAGGTAATTGTTAGGCTCAAGCTGGAATAGCTGAATGATCATCTTCATCATGTCAGGAATCTTCTTCTGGCCCTGGTCCGGCCATTGAGGACCTGTGGTGTTTGGAGAGTACTTCCAACGCACTCTGATCGTCCAAAGTTCTTCGTCTTTAGGTTTTGTCCATTCGGCATTCAAGTTTCTTAAGGCCCTGTAGATTTCCCCCATCACGTCCAATGGATACGATCTGGATCTGATCCCGAAGTGCCATCTCGTCTTGGACTTCTTGTTACTTATTGGGTTGATCTTAGCTGCGGAGTCTCCAAGGCCAAACTGTGCCATATTCGCCCTGTGCATTTGAGGTAGAGATGAAGGCAGAATTGCAATTGTGGATTGGATATTCTGTTGCTGGGTTGAGGTTGGAGATAAGGTTTGGTGGAAAGTGGAGAACCCATCATCCCTTCTGTTTCTTCCTTGGTCCTGGTCCTGGTCCTGGTCTGTTTGAATTGGGACTGGGGCCTGTTCTAGGAATTGATCTAGTTTATCCTGTTCTTCGTGGCCAGACTTCTTTAAATCCTCCACAAGGATCTTATTCTCCTTGAGCAAAAGGTAACCATCCATAATTTCGTTGGAAATATTGTTCTGCAAGGTTTCAAGGATTTCTTGACGGTCATAGCCCATTGTTTTGATCAACTGGTTGATGGCCAACTCGTCGACTTCCAGCGACTTGTTGTGCTTTGGAACGTCGTTTGGTAACAAGTATTCCTGGATGTTTGTAGTGAACCATGGGTCTTGCATGATCTCATGGATGGTGATTCTGTTTAAGGGGTTGACAACCAACATTCTGGTAAGTAGGTTCTTGGCACCGGCACTCAGATAGTTTGGAATGGTGTAGACACCGTTGCTGATTTTCTTGAATAAAGCAGGGATAAATTCATCGTCAAATGGTAAACGGCCACACAACATCACATACAAGATGACACCACAAGACCAAACATCAACTTCAGGGCCTGCATACAGCTTACCACTGATGACTTCTGGCGCAGCATAGTTTGGAGAACCACAGGAAGTCTTCAAGAAATTCCCGTCTGACATAAAGTTGGACAACCCGAAATCGGCAATCTTAACATTGAAGTTGTCGTCTAGTAACAAGTTCTCTGGCTTCAAATCTCTATGGACAATTTTGTGACGATGACAGTACTCAACAGCACTGATAATCTGTTGGAAGAATCTTCTACCCTCGTCTTCCGGCATCTTGCCCTTCTGAACAATGTAGTCGAACAACTCGTTCTTGGCGTATTCAATCACCATGATAATTTCATCTTTGGACTTGATAACGTCGTACAACTTGATAATATGTGGGTGTCTGAGCAATCGCAAGTATGAGATTTCTCTTTCGATTCTGCCTTGCATATCTGATTTGGCTAAGGTCTTTCTATTGATGATTTTTAAGGCGACCTTTTGTCCTGTGGTTAAATGGTAGGCCAATTTGACCTTACCAAAAGACCCCTCACCTAAGGTTCTAATAACTTGGTATTTCCCTATTCTGCCACCTGGCGGATTGAATTCGGGCTTTTCTTCTAACTCAGACATGGCTGTTTATGTGTTTTGGATGTGTATAATTTTAGTTTCTGACAGTGATATTAACTGATCAAGGCTTTAGATTGGTGTTGTAACCCATACAACGTGACCCAGTGGTCTGTTTAATTTGTTGTTTTGTTCAGTTTCGAAATTGGACGTCAAAAATTCGCGAATATTCGGATTATGGGGAAGAAGGAATTTACGTCCCATGTACTTGCAGTATAAATGCATACTCAAATTATCAATTAACTAGTTGATTGTTGTTTTTATTGTTGTTGTTCTCTGGATAATTTCACCACAAAACAGTTTGGAATTCTACCAAGCGTTATTTCTTTCTCTTGCAATAATAGGACAAATGTGTTAGGCCAAATCTGTTCAAAAAGAACGTATATTAATATCCGACCTACTTTAACCACGTGCAATGTGTGCCTCGGAACTGTGGAATCTGCCTCAGCGGCAAATCAAAACAAAAGTGAGCTTGTACCAGGAAAAATAGCATTAACAACTAATGAACTCTCTCTCTCTCTCTCACAAACTATTATCAAAGGTTCGATTCAAATACTTGAAGCTCCTCCAACTTCTCTCAAAATGGATGAATCAGAATATTTGCAACCAGGTAAGTTAAACCGATTGAAACATTTAACTTTCTTATGATATTCATATATTAACCTGAAGAACTTATCCAGATTTTGATCCTAAGACTCTTAAAGTTGCTCAATTGAGAAATATTTTACTTCAAAATGATGTTGAATATATGTCCTCAGCTAAAAAGGCAGATTTAGTTGCTCTGTTCAATACCAATATCAAGCCAACCGCCACGAGAAGGCTTAAAATGCTTGATAATATCGTTGCAAATGATGATAGCATAGAAGTTGTTCAGTTGAACTCTGAAAAAACTAAGAAATCTAAGAAAGAGATACTTTTTGTTTCGGTTTCTGATGACGATGATGATGATGATATTAAGATTATTGAATCCAAGAAGACGGCTCCAAAGACAAAGAAACAGGCAAAGGTCGGATCTCCAACTCCAGAAGTAACTACTAAGTCAACTAAGGCTTCAGCCACCAAAAGAAAGTCTAAGAAGGATAAGTCTAACAGTGACTTGGAGTCTGGAGTTAGTGAATTTGAAGAACATGAAACTAACTCTGATATTGATGAGACGGAAGAGCCAAAATCTAGGAGATCTAAGACAGTTTCCTCAAAGACCAAATCTGTTGAGTTCGAAAGACAGAGATCGGTATCTCCAAGAAAGAAATCGACTTCAAAGAAGCCTGAATCCTCACCAACAAGAGTTACCAGATCCATCTCAGGATCTTACAACTCTTCAACAAAGACTGAATTCACTGATTTAGACTCCAAAAGAGAACGTTCCCCAATCAGAAGAACTTCAAGAAGGGCCAAATCTGAAGAACCAAAACCTGAACATGTATCAGACAAGTCGGTTTCAACAGGGACAAAGGAATCAGACAAACCCATCATCGCCTCAAAAGTTGAACATTTTAACAAACCAACTGGTGAAGACAATATTTTCCAAAAGTCCTCTTCCACCACTACTCCTGTGAACTCGAAGAATCCTAAGAAGCGTTCTGCGGAAGATTCAGATGGTAAGAAACATACAAAGCACCAAAAAACGAAGCCAGTCAAACCAAACACTTTGTTATCGGGTACTGTTAAGAATGCATCTCCAGACAAGTCCTCTCTAAGAATTGATAAGTTTGAAACCCCATTGCCATCTTCTAACAGTTCAAAACAAAAGGGTAACCTATTTGAATTTGAGGACGAGAGTTTTGAAAAGGCTTTGGAAAGATCACCAAGTAGAAAGCCTCTCAAGAGAGAAAAGGAAGCTGCAAAGCCTGATGAAACCAAAGAAGAAATCAAGGATGAAGTCAAGGCTGAAGAAGAAACTTTCGTGAACGAAACACCATTGGTTGATACCACTAAGAACAGCTACGACATCACTGAAGAGACTCCAAGTATCAGAAATAAGGTTGCCTCTTTCATTCCAAGTGTTCCATCCATTGTGAAGAACGTTGTGAGCCCAAAGATCAACAAGGTTTTACAATTCAACAAGTTCTCAGACAATGAGCCAACACAAACCTCAAATGAAGAATCCACCATCACCGAAGAAACACATGACTTATTGAAGGATGATGGTGTTGAAAATGGCGATTTCATTGAGATCGAAAAGGAGTTTGCAGAAGGCGATGATAGCAAGCAAGATGTCACTACCGTCGAACAAGAAGCAGAAGCTGTTGTGATTGCTGAGCAAGAAGAAGATGATCAAGAAGATTCCATTTTCAAGAATGAAGTGGGCGATGAACTGAATGCCCATCCAAATGATGAAGATATCCAAAAATTACAAAAGGAGATTCATTCTGCTGAAAAGCAAATCCTAGAAGAAGCCGAGGAAGTTGCCAGAGTTGTCAATCAAGTGTTAGAGTCTGAGAATGAGCAATTACAAGATGAGGAGGACGGTGAGAAGGAGGCTAATATTTTGAGAAAACCATTAGTCGACTTCCATGGCATTGTTGATTTCCTCAACAGTGTTGTATTCTTTGGTGTGTTGATCTTAATTGCTATTGGTACTCTATGGTACCGTGAACAGCGTGTCCTTGTTGGTTACTGTGGTTCAGAGATCTATCAGCCATCCATCCCAAATCCCTCTAGTGATTTTGCTATCAAGGTCAACGACTTCTTGGATAGTTACAAACCATCTTGCTTGCCATGTCCAGAAAACGCCATCTGTTTACCAAGCATGAAGATCAAGTGCAAGGCTGACTACGTCATTGAAGAACCATGGTACAAGGTCTATGGCTTGTTTCCATTCAGAGATCGCTGTGTTAAGGACACCAAGAGGGAGCAGATTGTCAAGGAGGTAGTTGCTAAGTCATTGGAACTGTTGAGACTTAGAAACGCCAATTATAAATGTGGTGACGGTAACAACGAGGAGGATCTAGAGAGAATTGGAATCTCAGACGACGAATTATATGAGTTTTTCTTCAGAACCAAGAAATCAGCCATTACCGACAAAGATTTTAATGAATTGTGGGATAATGTTTTAGCTGATTTATCCAAAGAACCAGAAATTACTGTAAGGCAAGTCATTCTAAGAAATTTCACCAATGGAACATTTACTAACATTTCTGATAAACAGTTACAACATAGATGGTCTGACCATTCAGGCAACACCAACAACGATATTTCCACCGATGAAACAGCCTCCGAAAGACCTGTTCACCAGAAGAGCATTTACAGATCGACTTCGACTCTTAAATTAAGTGTTCATTGTAAGTTCCAAAAGGATGTTAAGGAAAGATTTGAGAAGTACAAATTCTATATCTTATCTGTTTCGGCATTGCTCACATGTATTTCGGCCACTTACTTGCAGGTTGTTTCATATTTCAATCAAAAGAGAAGAATCAATGAAATCAGTGAGGTCATTTTGGGTAAGTTGATGAGACAGCAGAAATTCTCTATTAGTGATTCTACCGGATCCACACATAGATATCTTTCCACGCTCACTTTGAGGGATGAACTGTTAGCCAATTTATCCACGAGTAAGAAAGTTGAAATGTGGGATTCTATCTTGAAGAATTTGGAGACTAATGCTAATGTTAGATCCATGACTAAGGAAATTCATGGTGACATCGTTAGAGTCTTGGAATGGATTGGTGAATAATTAGACGTTTGTCTGTGAAATGACTTTCATTCAGAAGGTAATTGTTTTTTTTTTTTGTCTTTCATGGTTCATTCATCATTATTTTCTGATAATCGTTTGTATAGCTTTAATCCGATAAAATTAATCCGTAGAGAATCTGGCACCGAAAAACAACTGTCATAGTTGGTGTTCGGAACAACATAGCTACTATAAACCCGGAGAAATCTGCATATGGAGACTGGGGGATAATTACTCCGAGCTGTCCGTTGTCCGCGCGGTTCCAGGTGACGACGACTCCAGTTTATGGTATGTCAAAATAAATTTTGAAACTTCAAGATACAAAACTTAAAAGACGATCCTGTCAAACAAAACTTCCATCTTCTCAGAATCATCAGTAGACAATTTCCAACTCAATCAATACCTCTCTCCCTCACAATGGCTGACTCCCTCACAATCCAAGATATCCAAGCTCAAGAATCCCAATTTCTTATCCCAAAGCTTGACGCAGACACTTCTTTTCAATTAGGTGTCAACGCTCTAAATTATGCCAAATCAAAATATCCAAATCGCTCGGTAGTTGTTGATATCACAACCGTTGGAGGTGCTACTTTATTCAGAAGCTATGCTGGTCAGATCCAACCAGATAATGAACAATGGGTAGTAAAGAAGAGAAACACTGTGATCAAGTTCGAATCTTCTTCATTACGTTTCGGGAAGGAACTAGCATCTAAGGGGAGAACTTTGGCTGATAAACAATTAGACCCTTTATTGTTTACTAACTATGGTGGTGGGTTTCCTTTAAGATTGAGCAATGCTTCACAGATCACAATTGCTGTTTTGACTGTTAGTGGGTTGAAAGACTTTGAGGATCATGATGTCGCTGTTAATGGTATAAAGAACACGTTCGATTTATGATTTAAGAAACCTCAAATTGATGATGATATTAATAGATCAATTTATACTAGCTGACAATGTATGATATGACCAATGCTAAAAATTGTTTGACGTGTACCGCGGATCTTGGATAATCATATATAGATAGCTAACAAATTCGACAATATAATGTAATGATCTATAGAAAATAGATAAAGTCCTCTATATATAAACGATTATGTGCTCGATTTTATATATACAAATTCAAGCTATGTGGTTCATGGAAATTCTGACTCCGAGCTGCTAACATGGATAATTAAAAAAATGTGTGGCCACACTAGTACTTAAAAATTATTTATATATTATATAAAATATAGTATTTATAAAAATATAAACAGTATATAGCTATAATTAAATATATAAATATTTAAAATTATTAATATAAATTAAATATTTCAAAATTAATATTTAAATAATTGATGTAGAATAGATTTTTTTTTTAATTAATTTATAAATAATAATTTTATATAAATAATATATATTTTTATAATATATATTATATAAATTAACATATTAATAAATTTATATGTATTCTAGGGGCCCAGTTCTCAGGCTAGAACTAAATTAATATACATATATTATGTTTTAAAAACTTCACACTTAAATGTATCCGGATATGCCGAAGGTCCAAGTAGAACAAATATTGGATACAGAGAAGGCTTGGAGATAGCAAAGATTATTTGGCCATCAAAAGATCCTTTAAACAATTGATCTCTTTCGAGTAATCTTCTTCCCCTTTAGCTCTTCTTATGTCAGTTAGTATTATTGTTTGATCCAGACTAATTAAGAGATGTGCCATAAGGAATATTGTGACATGAGATTAACTAGATGTTTCTGTGTATCCTTCATCCTTTTCCAAAGACGTAGATGTGCTTTCTTCTCATCCTCAGTGCAACCTGGAGAGACTCTTCCACTTATCACAGGCGAGTTTTAGCGTTGTAGTGTTCGAAAGACTCATAAGTTGTTGTCTTATCAGCAAAGTCTTTGAGTCCTGGTAAAACTTTAGGGGCCCTGGACCCATTGTCAATCAATTTCAGATAAATATTGAAAACCATTGAATCAAAAAAACGTTCATGGAGACCCCATATGCGGTCTTATTGAATGGAGTGATTTCAATAACTGGCCTTCAACCAAGCTTTTTAGCAAATTTCAACGAACAGGTGTAGTCACGGTTGGTTGAATGAGGAAATTTGAGGTGTTCAATTAGGCCGTGTGGTCTAGGGGTATGATACCCGCTTTGGGAACAGTAATATTTCGAAGACTCAAATATGCGGGTGGCCCGGGGTTCAAATCCCCGCTCGGCCCTAATTAACTTTCATTTTTAATATTTTAACTTTTTATTTTTTGTTAGTAATTTCAAGTAACATAGAACTCCTAAATATTAGCGATATCTCAGAATTGCGAGGGTCTATAAACTAAGTCGAAATTTAAAGAAACCAGTCCCAACCGCCCCCTTTTTTAAAGGTCTAGTTATTTTTAGTAGTTGGTTTCCAGTCCCAATAGAAGGAAGTGTATTGTGGAAAAGTGGCATTAACCCCGCAGGCTTCAACATAAGAGGAACCAGAAAGTTTTTCATCAATCACAGCTTTATAACCACCCAGGGAACAAGAGAACCCTGGACCGTTTTGGCAACCAGGTACTGGGATAACAGCATCATTTAGAAGGACCCTAACGAATGATTCAGTGGTATTTGCAGCGTAGTTTTCACATTGTAACTTTTCATGAACTAATCTTGCACCCATTGGAACCATATCTGAGACTCTAAAAGGATGGTGGAAATCAACATCATTTGGAGATAAGTCGTACTCTCCATCAAATAAACCTAAAGCAGTAGTGAAAAAGAAAATATCACCATCATGAGAGAAAGAGATGGTCATGTTGGTGGTGTTTTGTTCCATTAAGGTGTAAGTGTTGTTAGCATAGATATAACCAATAGCACCGGTGACCTCTTCATAACCTGGACCATTTTCGTAGTAATAGTTTAACGACTTTTGATAAGCAAAGTTGATCAATTCTTCTCTAGTGAAGATTTCACAGACTGGCGAAAAGCCTCTGACGTTCAGTTCAAACCCACAGTAGGACAACAAGTCATTGACGTCATTCTTCGAAAGATTGAAGCCAGGAGATTGGATATTTAATCTTAAAGCAGCATTTGTCAAATAAGAAGAATCGAATTCATCGACTATGTGATCATAAGTAGAACTGTTGTAGTTAACACAGGCATTAGAAGCCGTTAATGAATTAGCACCTTGGTTTTCTTTTTCGGGTAAGATTTGGATGGAACATAAATCAGTGTAGTTCTGTCCAAAGAAACCTTGTCCAAATATCTTAGCACTAGCAACACATCTTTCTTGTCCAGCGGTGAAGATAGGCAAAGTTGAGTTACCATCATAAAGATGGTCATACTTTCTTCTGAAATTCGATCCGAATTTGTAACCATCTGCTAAACCTGAAAATTGGCCAGCGTTGGACTCGGACTCTAATCTTGAATCATCCTTGACATAATAGTTGTAATCCTTCAAGAAAGCTAAAGGACCAACAAACTCAGTGACGTTTTGAGACCTCAATTTAGCAATGACCGCTTTGTTGTTCTTCCCTGTTCCCTTGGTTGCATATCTTTCAAAATGTCTGATGAAGGAATGGACCTGAGTTACTTCACAGCCGAATGGAACTTCAGAATCAATACCATAACCTAAGTGTTGAACGTATGGGCCTGTGGTACCAGTGTATCTTAGCAAAGATTCATTGTCGTTGGATTCCTGACGATATTGCTTATTGAATGGTGACTCAATAGAGACGGCTTGGACCACAGTGATTGCTCCGATAATAGTGGACACGGATAAGGAGAACTTCATTATTAATAAATGAAACTTTTAATTTAATTGAATGAGTTGGGTGCCAAGATAGAATTTTGGAAAGTGAGCTAGATGAGTGGAATATTGGCCAAATTTATGTTAAAATCAAAACAGCACAGAATTAAATAATTAGATCAGTTACAACCCCACGTTTCAATAATACATCAGTATTTCAATTGAAGGACTGTAACATGATAAATTATAATCAGCAGAGATTAACCCTCAATTGGCCCCATGATTGTTGATCGAGTCACCGGGTTTAATTAATCATAAATAAATACTATTATAATGTCGAGAATGTTAGTGTCAAAACGTGGGCCAAATAAATTTCCAGATCTACCAGCTAATTTATGCAGCTGTACATGCAAGATGTATGTTAATGTAGTGTCTGATGCGGAGCAGATCCTACGTACATAGGTATAACATATTTTAGCTAGATATTCCATATTGGTACTATGGTAGCAATTTGAATTTTGAAATTTTGAATCAATCGATCTTTAAACACTACGAGTTAATCCAATTTCTTTGTACATGGACGTATATCTAATTCCTGCAGCTTTCTTTCAGCTGTTTTTAAAGAAATTTCTCTCTGTCTCTCAAGGTACAAGATATATACTAAAAAACACGATCTATAGAACAACTATACAAATAAATTATTAAATTATTAACTACACGTACCGGTATACAGATCGTGTCGAAATTCATTTGGGTTACAAGATGGCCTATTAAAACCTTTATAATATATATAGCTATATATAAAATGCCTGTTTCATCTATATAATGAATGCTTAATTTTATTACATACATAAAACAATACATATAAAAGGGCAAATCATAAAAGTTCCCATAATGGACCCCTAGGGATCAATTTACGTTAGTGTATACCCTCATAACTTCAAAAAAAAAAGATAAAAAAAAAACCAAAACCAAAACCAAAACCAAAAATCAAAAAAATAAAAATAAAACCAAAGCCCAAGATACCAATCAATCATCATATATTCATCAAGAAGAAGAAGAAGAAGAAGAAGAAGAAGAAGAAGAAAAAGAAGAAAAACAGAAACCTCCATCAGGCCCATCAATTTAAGCCAAAACTAATCTCTAAAAACGTCTCTAATATTTGGATTCATATCATTAACGACAGTCTTAAAAGCAATCATTCCCACAGAATCACTGACCGGAAGACTACTATCTGACATGTCATTGGATGTAGTGGCCATATCGGTCAGTTGAGTGAACGTAGGATCAATGTTAGTGGCGGTATGTGTTGTTTCTGTGTCAGCGGAGACTATGTTGTTGTTTAAAGAAGGTGTTGGCTGTGATATCGATCTCTGCAACTTATTTTTAGTAACTGTTGTGATATTCTTCTTCTTCCTTGTCTTTGGTTCCACGGTTGTTCCTGTCCTACAAGTGGTGGTGGTGGTGGTGGCACTGTTCAAATCTAAACGACCAACCATATTGCCCATGTTGCCAGACAAAGAAACCTCACCATTCACAGTCTTTGCCCTCTTCAATGTTCCCTTCTTCGTTTTCCTTGTTGTGGAGTTCTTAGAGCCAGCTATGTTGTTCTCTTTATCCTGCTGTAGTTGTTCGTAGGTCGAGCGATTTGTCAAGATAATATTCAAAGGAGCGAAAGGCTTTTTGTTCTTTGCTTGGCCATCTTTACCAACAGCACCTGAAGAAGCGGAAGCTGTTTTCTTAGTGGACTTGCTCAGGCTGTTGAGATTGAAGGTACCCAGCTTAGGTTCTTTTGGAATCGGTTGGATTTTCGAAGGCGATGAAGAATTTTGAGGTCTTGTTGGCGACGATTGTAGCAGTAGCATCGATGGTTGCTTGTGATGGTCAAACTGGACTTCTGCCTTAACAGCCGAAGAGTTGATGATTGTTGTTGGTGAAGAGTTGACCTCGTCCTCAGACTTTCCAGGACATAGCTTTATCAGGTCGTCTCTATTCAAGTTCGATTTCAACGGTGTGGTGAACGCTCTATTGAGAGCGGTGGTCTGTCTCTTCTTGGAGGGAGATTTCAAGGAGAACTTCGTCACCTTCTTAGCCTTGGAATTAGAAGCCCTAGCAGAAGCAGCAGCCTTGGCAGTCTTAGCAGCAGTGGGCGAGTTGTAGTTCGAATTGACCTGGATGTCCTTCAATGGCGATCTTAGCAACATCATACCGCTGTTTCCACCAGCACTGTTGACAGGATGCAGCGAGGACGAACTCTTAGCATTTTCTTCCTCTTCATCAGCAGCAACCGATTGAGGATGAAGTAGGCCATGTCTAGACGGAGTGGCAGAAAGCATTGGTGATAAGTTGACCACGTTGTTGAAGAAAGAATTCGGAGACTCCATAAGATGGGCTGAGTTTCCAGCGGCGAATCCCAGACTAGCACCGACACCAGGACCACTCACAGACTGGGTGGACATCCCCGAGCCCAGATTCATCATCTGTAGATGGTTCTCATACAGTCCAGGCTGGAAAAAGAACTGCTGGGGCCTCAAAGGCGAGGCACCCGTGAAGCCAGGCAAGACCATGCCATTGCCAGAGCCACTGGCTGTCAGAACATTGTTATTGTTTATTCCTGTGACCCTGTTGATGTATGGAGTATTCTGAAACACATCGGAGATGATGATATTGCCCAAAGAGAGATCGTTAGAGTTCGTGCCATAACTGGTGTTTGAGATATTGCTATTCTGGTGGTGTGACGTCTGGTTTTGATTGACAAAGGAGGAGAATTGTGAAGATGAGTTGCCAGCGGTGTTTGAGTTAGGATATGGCGATAAGAAACCGGCAGAGAAACTGGTGTTTAAGCCATCTGTGTGGTTGATGGAATGGGATTTGGTGTTTGGCGTATTATCCGTGCTAGTATTGTTCAGAGAATCATTGATGTTATCGAAGTTCATCTTGTGTGGATGGGGTCCTTGCTGTTGTAGAGTACGTGCTTGTGTGTTTATACTCAAGTTTGCGCGTTCGTAATAACTGGTGGCGTGGTTGGAGAGATAAGTATATGAATAAATGTGAGTGTAATTGGGTGTAAGTAAAGAGTGTAGCGAGATAATCCAGAAGTTTACAGGAGGGCCAACTGATAAGAGAGCGAATGTGTGTTGCTAGTGAAGAAGGATTTTAAAGATCTGATCTGAGTTCTTGACAAAGGGCTTGTTTCTGATGTTTTGTTTTTTTTTTCCTTCTTTGTTTGTTTTGATTTCTGGAGGGGTCAAAAACGCACGCTAATTCTGGAAAAACTACGCCACGAAATTTCAACCAAAAGATCAGAAAAAAAAAACACAAAACCGTTAAAAACCAAAAAAAAAAAAAAAAAAAGCCCACAGGGGCCACAAGGCACACAAGCTCATGACCGCATTTATCGCGTCAAGTTGCTGTGATCACGTGGTTATTTGGATCTTTTACGCCTCAAATAATATCCCTTTTGAAGTTTGTTTGTTTTCTTTTCAACTATTAATTATTTTTTTTCTTCATAAAAACAATCGAACGTCATTAAACCCATCCACACGACAATAAGATGAGCTTAACCTCATCACAAACATATACGATATCCTTTCTTCTCTCTTTCTTCTACGTTGCCTCAATCTACATTCCTCTCCCGACCTGGCTAATCAACAACCCCACAAACCCCAATGATAGAAATGATCCAACTGTCATCAAATCACGGATCTTGAGAATCATCGGCTTCATGATAATAGTGTGTCTATTCCTACCATTTTTGTTAAGCTCATTGGATGGTAACGAAAGTGTGACATATTGGGCAATTATCGATCAAATGGGGATAATACCAAGTCTTAACTCCATCAAAGTTTCCTTCTCTGTGCTTATGTTGCTATCATTATTATACGTTGGTCCATTGATTAATGACATTTACATCGAAGGAGAGAACCCCCCTACGGAATATTTCGACAAACTTCACACCATTCATGGATTCAGAGACTTGATCATAGGACCAGTGTCCGAAGAACTGCTATACACCGCTGCTATCGTTGTCACATTATCACAATCTGCAGATACTATCAAACAATCCGAATTGATTTACATTCCACCTTTGTTCTTCAGTTTGGCACATTTCCATCATGCGCACCATTTATATCTACGAGGAAATAAAGTCCTGCCGATTGTCATAACAACTGTTTTCCAATTGTGTTATACTTATCTTTTTGGGATATTCACTGATTACTTGTTTGTAAAGACAGACGGTGAATTATGGAGTTGCTTTGTGGCACATAGTTTTTGCAACTTTATGGGACTTCCCCAGTTCTCCAACGTTGAGGATTCATGGAGGAAAGTCCATTATGGTTTACTTGTTTTGGGTTTGATGTTGTTTGTTGCTTGTTTAAAGTATGAATGGTTGGTATAAGTCAATATTCTTTAAGATCTATCATGATCATTATTATTATTACATAATATTATGACACTATATATGTAAAATTTACTGTTTGGTAAAAGACGAGAGAAACATGGCTCTAAAATCAGCATTGCTTTTCTTCTTCACAGCCTGGTCAGGAATAGACTTCGAATCATCCTGGCCATTGATTGAATTTTCAGATGTAACCTCGTTCTTTTTGGCATCTTCTATGCCCTCTTTAGGAGCAGAAGCAGAAGCATTATCAGCAGCAGCAGCAGTAGCAGCTTCACGCATCATCTTTCTCCTCTGTAATCGATTAGGAACCATCAACGTCACATTCTTGTTCTTGTTTTTAAGCTTAGCATACTGTTGCTCCAGAGCAGGCAATTCCTTCATATCTCCAATGGTCAACACCCTATTCCCATTTCCTTGATTGACATCATCAACTGTAAGACCCTCCAACCTTAGAGAAATCATACCTGCTATTTTTGCAGAATGACAATTGATGATAGCGGAGTTTATGTTTGGTTGAACTTGGATTTGGAGTTGATGAGGAATTGCAGTTGCTAATTCAGGGATCTGCTTAGTTATAAAAGAGGATAACTCGGCATTTGTGAATGTATCCGGGACATTTTTGAGTAAGACTGTGCTGTTGTTGTGTTCAAGTTTATCCGAGCTTGGCTTTGATTGTTCAACGAGCTCTTTTTCTTGATTCTTAGATGATGTGGCTGTGGTGGCGGCACTATGTTCTCTATTCTTTGACTCTGCAATAGACACACTCAAATACCTCCCATTCACTCCATATTGATCCAATCCCTTGACAGAACCCTCAGCCTGTTCAACAGAGCAGAATTTCACAAAAGCAAAACCATTGTTGACCTTGGATTTCTTGGAACTCCCATTAATATCTGGTTTGATTGGGATCTTAATATTCTCAATCTCACCAAAAGGTTCAAACAACTCACGTAGTTTCGTCTCATCCATAACGTAGAAATCCAAATTTCTGACAAAGACCGTTCTATCTTGGTCTTCAAGGTCTCTTCTTTTTCTTCCTCCGACTCTTTCATCAGGATTCGAAATCTTCACTATCAACTCATGGCCGTCAATACATTTTGAATGGTACTTATCCACGGCAAGTTTGGCATCTTGTGGCGTATTGTATGTAATGTAACAGAATCTTCTATGTGTGTTTGTCTTTAAAGTCGGGAATCTGATTGATTGAATGGTCGTGTCATCCAAATCTTGGAACAATTCAACGAGTTGATCCTTAGTGTATGATTCAGGATAATTGGCAACCCAGATGATATTTCCTTGTAGTTTCTCCACACGGATTTCACAACCTTGCAACTGTTTATGGTCTTTAGTTAGGGCTCTCAATACGGAATATTCGGTATCGAATAATAGGGTTGCTTCATTTGGAGATTGTTGGATTTCCAGAATGTCTCCACAGTCTTTGAAAAAACGTTGGATTTGTTCCGATGTCGTATCTTTTGAGAGGTTTGATATCTGGACAGTGTTAGTCTCCCTGTTCTTATGTGGTTGTTCTCCTGTCGGGGTTTTATTCTTGTTTTTCTTTGGTACCGGCTCTTCGATAGATTCAGAGTCGTCTATAACTCTCTTCTTGCTGATCTTCTTCTTCTTCTTCTTTTCTTGCTCATCGGAACCATCGTTATGATCAATCGTAATATCTTCCTGCCCAATCATCCTACTCCTTTCCAAGTCCTTCATACATTTCCAACATTTGCCGTTCAAACCACGTAGCCTTACAAGGTCGTTCATAGTTGGTCCAAACAACCCCAACAGTATCGCAATTTCCTCCAACAACTTATCAAGACCATCAACTATCTCAGCGGAATTGTTAAGAGCAGAATTGATAACCTTCATGAGAGGCTCCAATGAAGCACTGTATTCCAACTCGACTTGACTCTTTTCAAAATATAACCAATTGATCCAAACATTCGACTCTGTGTTGAATTTCCCAGTCATGATCTTATGGATTTCCCTAACTTTGTCAATTTCCCCCAATCTCCGATAAATCTCACAGATAAAATCAACAATAGAATGATATGGGTCCCATGGTGATCGTATAGACTTGTCGAAGAATTCCGAGCATGTGGTCAATAACATCTGCTCAGCTTCACCATCATCATCAGACCGTTGTTGTTGATGCTGTCGCCATAGACCAGATAACAAAGCCAAGTGGAAGTTCTTCCACTCATGATAGTCGTCATAACTGTTCATCTCAACATAAGCAGCCCCATTGTTATCCGAAGGGTCAAGATACTGATCATATTTCCTCAAGATCATTTCCCACCGTGGCTGCAGACCCGCCACGAACTCTGAATCAATAGCCCTGTTGAGGTTCTTGAGGATCTCTGTGATGGGAATCAATCTATTTGGGTAAGTTCTCATGAATCGCTTCAAAGTATCATTGATAAGCATATCGTAGTTCGTAGTGTTGAAAGTGGTCACTGGGTATTGTGCATATTCATAAGCATAATTCAAAAAGGTTAGCCATACAGAAATCAAATCATCATGACCATGTTGCGTTTGGGAAATAATGGATGATTCGAAAACTGGAAGAAGTCTATTGATATGACGTTGTCTTTTCGACGTGGAAGTATGCATGAATTTCATCAGTTCGATCCATTGCATAGCATCTGACTCTTCATTTTTCACAAAAGACCACGCTTCGTCATAAGAGTCCATGGTCTTCAAGCTCTGCTGATAGATCTTATTGGCCTGGCTGATAAGGTTCTGATACTGTGAATCCGGGTAGTTTGATGAGATAAAGGAGGAATATTCTTGGAAAGTGATGTCTAATTGGAAATGTGGAATGCTGAGTTGTTCTTCATATAAAGCCTTGACACCGTCGTTGCTCATTGGATTGAGGGAGGTTTGGTATTCTATGAGAAGCAAGAAGATTTTCCGACTGTTGATGAAGTCATACTTCGTAGTGTATCTTGCCCTTGTGATGAATTCAGAGAGATCACCATATGCATGGTTAGTCTGAGGATCAACCATGAAGTGCAAGAGATCACAATAGAAATGGTGGTTCTTATAATCGCCTTCCATTAGTCCATAAACTCTCATCAATTCATCCATATCGTCTTCCTGAAGAATATCGTGTATCCAATCTTGATAGTCTGAGTAGGACAAGACGCAGGAATCATGGTACTTTTCTCTTACCAAAGTGATGTAATCAGAATAATCCAATACCTCACCATCATCCATTCTTTGTGTTTGCTGGGTCTTCAGTAGTTGTATTAATGACTGGAAAGTATCCTGGCAGTTGATCTGATCATCATCCAATTCTGTGATCTTTTCCAAGATTTCATCTTCAGATAGAATGGGTATGCTGTCTACTATGATATGTTCAGGTTCAGACATTGTGTGTGTGTGTATGATCGTAGATAGATATTGGCAGTCTATGACTGTTAATTGATCTTGTAAGGTGCCATCTCTCTCAAAAGACATAAATATTTTATTATTAAATTATTATTTAGAAGTGGCAGTTTTTTTCTGACAGAGTGCTGAATTTACCCGATGAATTCAGACAGCACCGCAGAATCTAAACAGGCGAGATTTGCACGTGGGCAAATGACAGAGCTGGAGCTCATCACTGGCATTTGAAAAATTATTTTAAAGCCAAAAAAAGGGCATTAAACCAATCAAATCAAATAAATTGCCAGAGTTTAAAGGTATTTTATTCAAAACCCTATCCACCCGATTCCAAAACCAAAACCTTCATCACAAACCCAGAAATGAACAGTTCACAATACCTGCAACAGTACGGCTGGAAAGAAGGCCAACCGCTGCGTAAGGGCGGTATCTCCAAGCCTATCTTAGTGAAACATAAGAATGATAAGAAAGGTATAGGCTGCAAAGCCTTAGGGACAGGAGCAGACAATTGGTGGGAAAGATTATTCGATGGCCAATTGAAAGGTCTAGATGTTAACACAACCGAGTCTGGTGAGGTTAGTTTCAAACAGGAGAGAGTTGTCGCTAGTGCTGTTAAGAAGAGTGAGAGTCCTCTTTATAGGATGTTTGTTAAGGGGGAGACCTTACAAGGAAGTGTGGGTGTTGTTAATGTCATAAGTAGCAGTGCCACAAGTACGGTCGTGTTCAATGCCGATGATGTAAAGACTGGGTTCAGTAGCAAGAAGGAAAAGAAGGAAAAGAAGGAAAAGAAGGAAAAGAAGGAAAAGAAGGAAAAGAAGGAAAAGTCTAAGAAGAAGGAAAAGAAGGAAATGTCAGTAAAACCTGAAAAGAAATCA
>JAKUBK010000193.1:0-47329 GCA_030566875.1 Waltiozyma chaumierensis | reverse complement strand
TTGAGATTACAGGTGAACATTCAATAGATAATTGAAATCCATTGATTGCTCTTATATGAATGTTAAGGTTGGCAACAACTTAAATTTGAAAATCTCAAGCTAAGAAGTTTGAAATGAAGAAATATTTGGAAACGTTGAATTGGAAGTTTGGTGGTCTTTATAGAAGTTATCAGTTAAATTAGATACATGTGTTATTAGTTTTATATATTTTAATTGAAACGTTTATTGAAAAAAAAAAAAAGTTTTTTAAACTTTTTTAACATTCAATTAATTTAAGATAATTAAAATTCATTTATAGTTTTTAAATCATATGGTATGACGGAAAGCTATACTCTGAATGTTGAAATTACCTAGCGATAACGGACAGACAACGCTGAAGATATTCATGGAAAAGGTTTCTTAAAATTCGGATTTTCATATGTAGTAGTTAAGTTTTTATAGAAGTAATCAGATAATTACTAGTACATATCTGTATTTAGCTAG
The DNA here is from genome assembly GCA_030566875.1 of Waltiozyma chaumierensis. NCBI lineage: Eukaryota > Fungi > Ascomycota > Saccharomycetes > Phaffomycetales > Wickerhamomycetaceae > Waltiozyma > Waltiozyma chaumierensis. The sequence continues at coordinate 46,846 of JAKUBK010000193.1, read as the reverse complement.
CTTTACTTACAACTGACATATATGAATGAGAATTTAAAATTTAACTAAAATTTAATATTATCATTATTTATTTATTTATTTATTTATTTATTGTACAAATTCTATCCTGTAATTCAAACATTATTTTTTATAAATCTATATCAACACCCCTCCTGTTCAGAATAAACCTTCAATTTCCCCCTTCTCATCAATTTCCACATTCATGTAACCAGCATGGGTTGGTAAACCAGGGATAGTTTGGATCTCATCAGCCAAGGCGTAAAGGTAGCCAGCACCAATGGAAGCTCTAATGTCCCTGATTGGGAATTCGAAACCGGATGGGACACCCTTCAAGTTAGCGTCATGGGAAAGAGAGTATTGGGTCTTAGCGACACAGATTGGTAGGTTTCCGAAACCTTGCTTCTTGTAGTTTTCAATCTTTTCTTGGGCCAATGGGGAGATCTTGATGGACTTCCCGTTGTATAACTTGGTGACGATGGAGGTCAGCTTCTCCTCAACGGTGTCGTTGACGTCGTAGATGAATTTGAAATCTTCAGGTTTAGATTGCTTGACGGATTCAACGACGGATTTGGCCAAGTTGACAGCACCTAAACCACCTTGGCCCCAATGGTTAGATTCAACGGCGTCAAGAGCACCAGCCTCCTTAGCCAACTTCTTAATCAACTCGATTTCAGCAGGGGTATCGTCCTTGAATTGGTTGATGGCAACAACAACGTTAACGCCGAACTGTTTGACGTTCTGGATTTGTTTGGCCAAGTTGGCAACACCTCTTTCAACCAACTCAAGGTTCTCTTGAGTGTATTCTTCTGGCAAGGATTGGCCCGGCTTGACGTTTGGAGCACCTCCGTGTAACTTCAAGGCTCTGACGGTGGCAACAAGGACAACGGCATCTGGGACCAAACCACTGGAACGACACTTAATATCAAGGAATCTTTCACCACCCATAGTGAAATCGAAGCCTGCTTCAGTGACGACGAAACCCCTTTGTTGGTCAGCGGTTTCGGTACCAATCAACTTCAACCCCAACTTATCGGCAATGACAGAAGAAGCACCGATGGAAATGTTGGCGAATGGACCAGCATGGATCAAAACTGGGGAACCTTCCAAAGTTTGCATCAAAGTTGGCTTAACAGCGTCCTTCATCAAGGCAGTGATGGCCCCAGCAGCACCCAAATCGTCAACGGTGATTGGCTCATTGGCCGAGTTGGAACCGATGACAATGTTACGGATACGTTGTTCCAAGTCTGGCAAGTCCTTGGATAGGGCCAAGATGGCCATTAATTCGGAGGCAACGGTGATGTCGAAGCCGGTTTGTCTGGTGAACCCCTTTTCTGTTGGAGCTTGGCCAATGGTGATTTGACGTAGGAATCTGTCGTTGACATCGACAACACGCTTGATGGTGATGGAGTCTGGGTTGATGTTCAACTTGGCAAATTGGGAGATTTCCTCAGCGGTTAAATCGTCCGGGTTGGTCTTGTTGATCCCCAACTTGGCCAATCTTCTCAACATGGAGCTGGTGAAGGTTCTCTTGCCCTTCTTAACAGGGACAAGTCTCTTGTAGAAAGTCTCGTCCTTCTTCTGGGTGGTCTCATGGAACATTCTGGTGTCAATGGCAGCGGCTAACAAGTTGTTAGCGGCACCAATGGCATGGATATCACCAGTTAAATGCATGTTGAATTCATCCATTGGGATGACTTGGGCATAACCACCACCGGCTGCACCACCCTTAACACCAAAAGTAGGACCCTGACTAGGCTGTCTGACATTGGCAATAGCTGGGATGTTCAAGTGGGCAGAAAGAGCCTGGACTAGACCCATAGTGGTGGTGGACTTACCTTCACCGAGTGGCGTAGGTGTGATACCGGCAACAAGAACATAGTGACCGTTTTCTCTGTGCTTCAATCTGTCGTATGCAGAAAGGTTGATCTTGGCTTTGTAGTGGCCGAACAGTTCCAATTCTGATTCCTTCAATTTCAATTCAGAGGCCAAATCCTTGACGAGTTTTGGGGTTTGTGCTCTGGAGATTTCAATATCGGATGGAACAGGAGTTTGTAAGTTCAATGCCAAAGGCTCAAAGCTTGGTAATTCCTTGTCTTGAGCCAACTTTCTTTGGGCAGCCAAGACAACGTTTTCGACGAGCATAGCAACAGTCATTGGACCAACACCGCCTGGAACCGGAGTGATGAAGGATGTCTTGTGCTTACAACTTTCAAAATCAGCATCACCAACTAATCTCAACCCGGACTTCTTAGAGGCATCGGCGACATAGTTGATACCAACATCGATCAAGACAGCACCCTCTTTTAACCATTCGCCCTTGACGTAGTTTGGCTTACCGATAGCGGCAATGACAATGTCAGCCTTGGAGACGATCTCTGGTAAGTTTTGAGTTCTGGAATGACAAATGGTAACTGTGGCGTTTTTCTTTTGCAACAAAGTAGCGACTGGAACACCGACAATGTCGGATCTCCCCAAGACAACAGCATTCTTACCGTTTATGTCAACACCAGATTCTTCTAATAGCTTGATACAGCCATGTGGGGTGCATGGAATAAACTTAGGTTCCCCACCCTTCTTGGACAACTCACCAATGTTATAACGGCCAAACCCGTCAACATCCTTATCAACAGCAACTCTGTTGGTGATCAAAGGCTCGTTGAAATGTCCTGGGAGTGGGAGCTGGATAAGAAGACCGTGGATGGAGTCATCTTGGTTGATCTGGTCAATTCTGGAGAGTAATTCGTATTCAGAGATGTTTTCGTCCAATTTCTCAATGACACAGTTGACACCGGACTCCTTGGAGGCCTTGAGCTTCATGTTGACATATGTGGAGGAGTCTGGTCTGGCTCCGACCTGGATGATCTTCAGTGTTGGGGCAAAAGTTGGATGTTCCGCTTGGATGGTTTGGATCTTTGCAAAGGCTTCTTTACGGATCTTCTTGGAGAGATCAAGACCTGATAAGGTGGTGAAGAGTCTTTGGCGCCTGCTGGAGATGGAAGCTCGGTTATTGATGAAGCGCAACATGGTGGTGGAGTATTGGAATATGGAAGAAGTCTTACTGGCTTGAACAAAAGTGGTAATTCTATAAGGTTCCTGGATTCACAAGACCTTATGTATTAATTTTTTACCGATGAGTCTACGCGCGCGCCGGAATAGGCTTATAAATTTCTATTTGCGCCGGACCTCTCTTCAGCGATCTGTCAGTTCCGAGTCAGGAAGTTCTCCGCTTCAAAAGAAACTGTTTCTGACTCCGATACGACTCCGATACGACTCCTTCTACTACACCCTGTCACGTGCACGGTGTGGGTACATAATTCAAAAGAAAAGTAGGGCTTAGAGGATCAGATATATTCTTAATAAATACTATTATACAACCAGTGCTTCAGCACAGCTCACAAAGCACCAAAGGCAGCAACCAAAGCTAAAACCAGAGACAACAAACTGCCACTTTCAACAACAGCAGCAGCTATGTTCTTACTGGCAGCAACGACACCTGAAGAAGCAGTTGTTTGAACAAATTGAAGGAATTCAGTTGGAGCAGTGGATGTAGAGGAACTAGAAGTGGAAGTGGAACTGGAAGTGGAGGTTGTGGATCTCTTCGAGGAGGTAGTGGATGTGCTAGAGGTAGTGGAGGTACTGGAAGAGTTGGAGGAAATGGTGGAAGAGCCAGAAGCGGAAGAAGAACCAGAAGAAGACAAAGAAGAAGAGCCGGAAGAAGAAGACAAAGACGAAGAAGTGTCAACCTTAGAGTTATTCAAACCAGAAGCAGTGTCGTCATTCAAGACAGTCGAATTGTTCGTCATGATAACATTCTCACTGTTGTAATCACCAGAATTGTCAAATTGATAGGCTGAGTCACCATACTTTTTAACATAAGAAGGAGGATCGTAACATGTCAAAGTGGCACTCTTCAACAGCACGTAGAAATAACCATAGTTGTTGATATCGTCCGCGTTCCAATCAATAGTACCAGCCCATTGTTGTGTACCGACACCAGCAGTGGTACCGACAGGCCATAGAGAGAACTGGATACGGGATGGCGTTTGAGGATAATGGAAAGAGTTGGTCGACTCGTTCCATGTGTCAGCCTTGTTCAAAGTACGAACTGCAACGTTGTCCAAGTACCAAGTCAATTTGTCTTCTGTCCAGTCGATTTCATAGGTATGGTAGTTGGCATAAGTGTCAGAGGTACTAATATCGTCCACATTGGAATAGTTAAGAACCGCTTGGTAATAGAAATTGGTTTCAGCAATATCCAGTTGATTACCGACAAATTCCCAATCGATTTCATCCTGAGAATTCGAGAATAAGATAAAGGCAGAAACAACACCGGAAGATCTAGCTGTCTTAAAAGTAGCACCAACCTTACCATACCAAACAAATCTAGTGGACGAAACAACAGTACCAGCAGAGTTTTTAGGCATAGCTAAGATCGAAGACCCGTCAAAATTATCAACGTAACCAGTGTAATACCAATCGCCATCGTCTGGGTTACCCAAGTAGGTCGATTGATCAATGAACATAGACGAATCATCAAAGTTTGTGGAAACATCTTTACACACAGGCATAGGCATACAAGCATCATCGGAGAAGGAGAAAGCTGGATGACAACCACCAAGACAGTGAGTACCTGTACCACATTCACCGTATTGGTTACAACATGGCGCAGATTCAGGACAGTGGGAATCGGCCCCACAGGCTATACCAGCTGCTGAGACTATGCTGGCTGCAGAGAGTAAGGAAAGAGCTTTGTGCAATAGCATTATCCTTTATTTTATTTTATGAGGAGCGAACGGTGCTTGTCTTTTGTATGTATTTTCTTTCTTTTGAGGGACCTTTCAAAGTTGGAAGTTTAGAGATCTGGATTGATTTGGCTTGAGGAGTTAAAATCAGATCTAGATAAATAGTTAGAGAGAGGGAGAGAGAGGGGGGGTATTAACGAGTGATGATGATAAGACAAAAAAATTATCTTTTCAACTAAAAGCAAAATGTCTTTGAATGTCAATAAAATGTTTGAATCGAGTAGAAGAATCTGGGATGATATGTCTTGAAATAAATTCCGTTGCCTGTGTGGCCTTTCACAGCCGGGCCGTGTGTTTAATTTTGGCCCTGCAAAAAAGAAAAGGCCTGTTGTGCGATTATTTCCGGATCGGGAGAAATGTAAATACCATCAATCCCGCATATAGATACTGATCTTACTGATTAGGAACTTTAAGTATAGAGCTAGCTTTTTAATCGGACAGAGAGTATTTGTACCAATTCAGACCCCGAAGTGCTTTCTATTTATATGATCTAGCACTAGTAATAATATTTATTTCCAGGTGTCATATTTGACACTAAATTTGAAATGTCCAGAATATAGGATCCTTAATGAAAATGATGACTTTGACTTTCCTGATCATGATTCATGCAGCTTTTGAGAAGCCAGTATAGTCAATTATTCATCGTCTTCCAAAATTCCAATAGCAACTTCCACTCTGCCAACAAACTTTATAAATTCAGGATCATTCAATCTTTCCTTTAGCAAATCAAGAATATCTTCTTCACTTAAATCTTGAAATTGCTTTTCTCTTCTTACACTCAACTTTGTTTCAGGTCGCCTAGTGATTTGTGATAACAAAGGAAATCTTTCTGATGCTGTGAAAGATTTATTTGGAGTTGGTTGTTGTAAGACTGGTGTATGTTGTCCATTCGGTAATAATGATTTGGCCATTGTTAATCCTTCATTGAAAGTTGGGTGTGTGTATGTGGTGACACAATTGTTAAATGAACTGTTGTCATTTAGAGAATCTTGTTGTATCATTGATGGGGTAGTATTCGTAATATATTTGGAGGATAGTGAAGGTGTTTTTGCACGGAATGATGTTCTTGAGGCTGATCTAATCATCTGCCCAGTTTCAAATCTGGGTATAGTTTTTATTGGAGCCTGATGATAAGATGAAGAAGATGAAACGTAAGGTTGTGAAGCAGAGAGATGTTCAAAAGGTTGGCTGAATTGAATATTCTCGTTCTGAGTTTGATATAACTGATTCGAAGGAGCAGATATTTGTGATTGGTTGAATGTTTGTTGAATCTTCACATGTACTCCAAAGGTAGCGAAAGTACTGATAATGGACTCGAATTCTGGTAAGGCATCTATTGTTACTTGAAATCTTTTATCTAGCGATTTGAATCCAATTGAAGGAAATTTGGCAAATACAGAGACGTTTTGATTGTAATGAGTCATTAAAAGGTCCTCCTATGATAATCATGTCAGTATAACTTGTCCACAACCATGAAATTATAATTCAACAGTTTTATAGTATTCTCTTACTAGCACCGTGTTGTGTTTGGTCCATATTAATTTCAAGAGAGTATCTTCATTATTGAGCTTTGTCAAAGAAAGGACAATATCATTCCTTGTGTGGAAGTGTTGCCACTCTGGTGATTCGTTGTTTAAATATGAATATTTTCTGACGCTGAAGTTATTGGTCATGGTATAATAAACATAAACGATAAGTGGTATAGATTTGAGAAGAATTGTGAGTATATCTGGGTATAAAAATGTTGAATATTTACTTGTGGCTGAATAGATGGAGAGTAGTACAGGTTTGCATAGATCAAGAAGGATTCCTAGGTTAGTCTCTAATGATCCTTAATTTCTTGGGTTGATGTGATTTGTGAATCAAAGAACAGACTTAGTGTTAGATGGCAAGGGTTGGTAATTAATTACCAGAGAAACAATGCTTTTGTTTGTTCAAATTCAATTTGGCGGCTAATCTAATAAATGATTATCCACCTCTTTCAAACTCATGTTTTTGATGAAATGGATTGTAATATTTTGGGGAAATTCCTGGGCTCTTATTTTAGTAAAAACTACAAAAAATAAATCTCCGATACGGGGAGTCGAACCCCGGTCTGCTCGGTGAAAGCGAACCGTGCTAACCGTTACACTATATCGGATTTTTGATGTTAAAAAAAGGTAGTGTAAAAATACATTGGTCAAATACTGGCTGAATACTTCTTCGAAATGTCCGGATGTTCTGCTAGGAATGTTATGTTTTTTTTAATTTGACCCATTTAAGGACCGATCAGGTAATTACTGTTAATTTATGAATCATATGTGTTTTTGAAAGGTACTTCATGTGTTGAAATTTATCAAGCTTTCCCACATTTGGTGAGGCCAATGAACTGTGTTCCATATTGGCAATAGTGAGATTCTAATGTAACTGAAGGATTAGATTGTTAGATATGCTACTAACAATTGCATATAGAATTGGAGTAGTGTTATATAGTCGACATAAACGTTTGACCCTATACCAGGAGAGATCCTCAAAAACACATTATGTACAACCATGTGTTACGAACACTGGTTGTTGGGGATGTATTTTCACCTGAGCTTAGAAGGACCAGTGAGAACGGAGAAATCTTTAATACTAAAAATTCTACAGACACATAAAATCACATCCCTGTGATAAAACTTAACGTAAATTTAAAAGTTTTTAATAGAAAATTTAAGTAAATTAAAATATCTATTTTTACCGTTATATTAAGATGAAGTTTTCTACCACCACTGTCATGACTGCACTAAGTGTTGCCTCGGTAGCTCTAACTCAAGCACAAGGTATCACAACCAAATATTCTCCAGCCCAGCTCTCCTCTGCTTCAGCAGCTGCCCTTTCTGCAGATGGTACAATAATCTATGACTTCCTCTTAGAGGTTAGTATGAACCTTCAAGAATATTTAGATTACATTCAATCGAACAAATTAGATTTTCCAGATGATTTATACAATTATCTTTTAAATTTAGAAGCCGTTGATAATACCTCCAAATTACCTCAAATGATTGCTACTGCTAGTTTCCCATTCGAAGAATTCGTCACTTTTGCGACTCAGTTTTCACAATTTTCAATCATCACTGCTAAAGATGGTCAATTTATGACCCCAGGGGATTTCTTAACTGGTGGAACTGCTGCTGCTTTTGATACTCGATCTGTTACAGGTAATAGTGCTTCATCAGATATTGTTTCATCAACTACTAAGATATCTTCTTCTATGTCTTCCTCGGTTGAAAGAACTGCCTCTAGTATTGGACCATCAACCACTTCTGTTTCTAGAAATGGTTCTGGGTCTCTCTATGTTCCTGTTCTTGGTTTAACAGCTTTGATTGCTGCTTTGTTCTAACTTTAGGTCTTGGGACTTGGAAGTTGATTGGTAAAAGTTAAATATAGTTGATGGTTGAACCCATTTAACGCAGCTGTCGGTGCCCCATTTCTTCCTGCTATTCTTTACATTACTTTCCCACATAAATTTTCACTTTTTTTTATTATATTTTTCAATGGTTATTAAACACTTTAAGCTAATATTTCCTTTTTTCGTTAGTTATGACAGTGTAGTAAGAATCGAACCAATCTAAACGAACCCACTTTAAACAAAGCCTTAAGTTCCTAACACTACATAGTCATAATAATATTCTCAGTTCAAAAGCTTGATGTTTGACTGTGATGAAAGACTATTGTACACATTAATTGGTAAGCCGCAATTAATACATTAAGGTGTCTTCTGATAATACTAAACTGAGTGATAATGTTTCACTTTCCCAGTGGTTCACTCTTGGTACTAATTTGGATTCCAAGTTTTCAATATCTATCTATCTATCTATCTATATATATCTGAACTGCTGACTAAGATATTATATAAGACCAGTTCTTACATCTTGTATTGAATTTGAAAGCACTTGACCCCACTTGAGCTAATTGATCGAAGGTTTTGGGTTCCATGTATAATGTATAAGCCATAATACTTAACCAAATCCCAAAAATTGTACTGAAATAATTCACTACTACTTCTTTACAATGAACTCACATACAAACACAAGGATAAGAATCAAAATATTAAGTAGTAGTACTAAATCTGAGTCACATGTAAAATCTTGCTAGTCCTGAACATTCGAACTCAGGCCAAGCTCAGGCCGGGTGACATTGACCGAAATATACATCCGAACACCATCTCATCTCTCAAGAAAAAATTTTCTAAAAGAAAATCAAATAGTAAAGGGCAGAAAAGCCTACATAGACCGCACAACATCATAGAGAAGTCCAGGCCTAATTTTATCGAAAGTCTGTTGATACCATCACCACAAATCCATAGCATCATCATGTCCTCTATTGATTATCTTCTTTTCGAAGAAGCCACTGGTTATGCCATCTTCAAGGTCAAGTTACAACAAGATAACATTGGTTCCAAATTAAAAGAAGTTCAAAAGCAAATCAATGACTTATCCACTTTCTCCAAGTTGGTTGAATTAGTTTCCTTTGCCCCATTCAAGGGTGCTGCTCAAGCTTTAGAAAACGCCAACGAAATCTCCGAAGGGTTAGTCTCTGAGTACTTGAAGTCCATCATTGAATTAAACATTCCAAAGAGTAAGAAGCAAGTGTCCTTGGCCATTTCCGATAAGAACTTGGGTCCATCCATCAAGGAAGTTTTCCCATTCATCGACTGTATCTCCAACGACTTTGCCCAAGATTTGCTAAGAGGTGTCAGACAACACGGTGACAAGTTGTTGAAGGACTTGCAAGCCGGTGATATCGAACGTGCCCAATTAGGTTTAGGTCACGCTTACTCCCGTGCTAAGGTTAAATTCTCTGTCCAAAAGAACGACAACCACATCATCCAAGCCATTGCCTTGTTAGACCAATTGGACAAGGACATCAACACCTTCTCCATGAGAGTTAAGGAATGGTACGGTTGGCACTTCCCGGAATTAGCCAAGCTAGTTCCAGACAACTACACCTTTGCCAAGTTGACCTTATTCATTGAAGACAAGGCTTCTCTTACAGACGACAAGTTGCACGACTTGACTGCTTTGTTGAACAACGACTCCGGCTTAGCCCAAATCGTCATTGACAACGCCAAGATTTCCATGGGTCAAGATATCTCTGAACAAGATTTCGACAACTTGTTAGTTTTCGCTAAGAGAGTTGTCTCTTTGACCGACTACAGAAGATCTCTTTACAACTACTTGACCGACAAGATGCACACCGTTGCTCCAAACTTATCTGAATTGATTGGTGAAGTCATTGGTGCCAGATTGATCTCTCACGCCGGTTCTTTGACCAACTTATCCAAGCAAGCTGCTTCCACTGTCCAAATTTTGGGTGCTGAAAAGGCTCTTTTCAGAGCTTTGAAGACCAAGGGTAACACTCCAAAGTACGGTTTGATCTACCACTCCTCTTTTATTGGTAAGGCTTCTGCTAAGAACAAGGGTAGAATCTCCAGATACTTGGCCAACAAGTGTTCCATTGCTTCTAGAATCGACAACTACTCTGACGAACCAACCAATGTCTTTGGGTCTATCTTGAAGAAGCAAGTTGAACAAAGATTGAACTTCTACGACACTGGTGCTCCAACCATGAAGAACGCCGACGCCATTGAAGAAGCTATGGACTTGTTCAGAAAGGACTTGGATGTCAAGATTGATGACGAAGAAGAAGAAGTTAAGGAAGAAAAGAAGGAAAAGAAGGAAAAGAAGGAGAAGAAAGAAAAGAAGGAAAAGAAGGAGAAGAAGGACAAGAAGAGAAAGAGTGAAGATGATAACGAATCTTCCAAGAAGAAGAAGAAGTCTAAGGCTTAGAGTATTACCCGTTATTTTGTTCATTAGGTTCGTTTTTTTGTATCAGCTGGTTTACAACACAACAGCTTCATTTTTTTATAAATATATATGCATTGTTATTTCAGAGTTCCCCGTAAATTGTCATATTCACGTAATATTGTATACATAGTGATCTAATTGACAGACACATCAAAACCCCTGGTTATGATCCATCTGTTCCTCTTCGCTTAAATTGTCGATATCCAGAATCAACTGATCGATCTGTTGTTCCTGTTCTCCATAGAACGCCTCATTCTTTTCTGAAGACGCACAACTCTGATCGAATCCTTTTTGAAACTGCAAACTACTATAGCTTCTTCTATCCATATTCGAGTCCAAATCCAAGATTGCACGTGATTGGTCTAACAATGTTGTCTGCTCATCATCTGAGATTACAGGACTGGTACCACCGTTGAGAGCTAGTCTCTTATTGTGCGTACGATTACCTAAAAGACCACCATGTCTTTGTCCCTTGACGATTCCTTTGTACTTCTTCAGCCCAGCCATGATCAATCTTTCCACGGCGAGACGATGTTGGATGAAAAGAATCTTAGGCCACGTAGCTCTTTCTCCGTTTCTGATCAATTCCTGTAGTCTCTGTTGACTTGGATCACTCAAAATATAATAAAGATCTCTCACTCTCATTCGTGGATAGATGGTAACAGTGCCACTGAACTTCTGAAGCCAAACATTGGACCAATCTTGTTCTCCTAAATGAGGCAATAAATCCAACGACCGAATAAGCTTGAACCATTTCAAGTTCTCCAACTTGATATAATTTTCCAAGCCTGCAGCCACAAAGCCTCCACGTAAACCCACTTTACGACGTAGAACTGGCGCACCAACTGAACCACGAGGTGAATACTGGAAGATGGAGATATGAGGGTTCACTTGAGACACGATGGTGAATTTGGTGTTGAAGTAGGTGTTAAGCGACTCTAACGGGATATCTGTACGTAGTGACCCATCTTTGAACCTTGATCCAAAGGCAAAAGGTGATAATTCGTTGGTCTTTGGGTCCTTATTCATCAACACCACAGGGTTCAATATACCAGGAACAGCAGACGAAGCCAAGACAGCTGACCAAATGACGCAATCTGGAGAAGTCACATGGTTGCATAGAATCACTGGAGAATGAGGATCAGCAGGAACAGTTGAAATATTTAAGATCTTCCCAGTACGTTCAAAGGCCTCCTTAAACGTCAAAGAACCACGTGTGAAGAACGAGGACTTTCTAGCCCAATCAACAGCATCGTATCTGGCACCAGTCCGAATAAATCTCTTCATAACAACATCGAACGATTCAGCACAGGCAGTTATCCTTCCAGCCAACTCTGGTTTGATCAATTCCTTCAACTCCTCATTGGTTCTTGTTGCCGCCAAACAAGCAACAATACCACCACCAGACGTACCGCTGATGATCTCAGGAAGAACGTCTTCATCCAATAAGGCTTTAATAACACCGAAATGGTTGTATGCGAAACAAGCGCCACCAGAGAGACAGATGGCAGATTTACCAAAGTTGGAAGAAATGTTCTTGAAGAATTGATATTTGAGCATAGAAGGCAAAGTGGTTGTGTCATCGATAATACATTGTAGAGATCTTTGAACTTGGGAGTTATACTCGTCGATGATCGACTTAGTTCCATAATGAGTCTGGGAATAAAGGATGGAGTTCTCAGTGCCAGCAAAGTTGGAACGTAGACAATTATTCAAGGACAATAACAATTCTTCAAGACGGTTTTGATTGGTCAATTTGGCTAAAGTGGTGGTGGTGACTCGGATTGTATGGTAATCATAGTAGTAGAAGAACTTCTTCAATTTCCACTGGTTTAATTGAAGATACTCGTCCAATTCCAAGGCGTTATGAATCCATTGTTGATATGTCTCAGAGTTGAGGTTTAAATTGGTCAGCAGCTTGTTTCTCTTATTATGAAGAATCACCCCAGTCCATTTTTCACTGATCGTGATATAGATACGGAGCACAATGTAGAGGTTGAAGAGGAAGAAGCACCAGAGCAAGATGGCAAGAAGGATAGGAAATCGAAGGATCTTGTATGACCAGCTTTGGAAGTAATCATTCTGGTAATAGAATGTCTTGTTGTGGGAGCTGTTAGATGTGTTAGCCAACTTCTCAGTACTATGGATAGAGGCACTGCTGTATGTGTGATGGTCCACTTTCTTGTGGATTGTTGTCCAGTCGTTTATGGACGTGATCTTGTCAATATCTTCATTGTTGTATTCTAACGCCTTTGCGAAGGCGAGGAGATGCGATTCGTTGATGTATGATTCGTCCATTAACTAAACAGGTGGAGCCTTAAATATCGAATTACAATGTTAGGCACTGTATAGTGTGCACAATCTTGTGATTTTTTTTTTGTGCTAGTAGTTATGGATTTGAACCTGACTTGAACCAAGGACTAAAACAGTTGTTGATTGGTTGCCTGTTTTTTTTTGACACAAATTGGAGCCGAGGGGCCGAGGGCCACACAGCTCTGAGACCCTTAAATTTTTAGGCACGTGATCAGTATATTTAGCGGAGTTTTGGCCCAGTCTAATACATAAGTTAAAGGACTTATATAGATTTACACACTCTACGAAACTTATACCCTGTTCACCCAAACATTGAATAAATGGCTTCACATCAAGAACCCATCGTCATCTTCATCGCCACCAACACCAGAGCCAAACACACCGTCAGCAAACGCATCATCGCCCAACCCTAATCCATCATCAACTTCGCCGTCATCATCATCTGGAGGAGGGAGTAGTGAGAAATCCGTCTGTGGTTCCTCGGAACTGAGGGATCGTTGGAGAAGCAAGGTGTTGCTGGCACCATTGCCATTGAACCCTTGTTGATTTTGACTTTGGGCGTGCATCAGAAGATCTCCCTGCTGTTGCTGTTGCTGTTGCTGCTGTACTTGCTGCTGCTGTATTTGTAGATTCTGTTGTTGCTGCCCTAAGAGCATGATACGGTCACTTTCTTCACGTTCCCTCTTCTCACGCTCCAGTTGTTCCTCCTGAAGAATCCTTGCTTGTTCTGCCGCTCTCTCACGAAGTTCACGCTCCTTGGATTCACGGATCGAAAGCTCAGCTTGTTGGATTTTCAGCTGACGGAGCTCATCCCAGTAGGATTGTGGGGCAGAATTGTTGGTGTCTGATTGGTGTGTTTCTTGAAGCGATCTGATTGGATGTGCTGTTGATATTGTCGTGGTGTTGATGTGTTTCTTTGTTATATCTTTGAACTGGGATTCTATCTCTGATATCTTTTGTTCCGAGATATGGGTTGAGTCCGTTGTTTGCGTTAGTTGATTTATGATTTTCGTTAGATCTTTGTTTATTCCATCAGTTCCAGCCTTGTTCAAATTCCTCTGTAGTTTTTTTTCCTGTTTCAATTGTTTCCTCAAGACCTTGGCCTTATACTTCATGACCTTCAGATCACCGAAGTATAGCTCGCCAGCCTTTACATCCGCAGGCTCTCCTTTGATATCAATCCTAGGATACGGAGACCCAGATTTAATAACATCCATATGGATCCATTTCTCAGTGACATTCTCCATAAGTTCGACATTGTGCACCAATCTCTGTACGCCCAGAGCTCTAAAGGACATGACATCTGCCTCATCGTGGATTTGCATGTGGTCGTCGACAGGTGGGGGAGGGGCCTGTTGAGCAGCAGCAGCAGCAGCAGCAGCAGCTTGTTGGGCGGCGGCTTGACGTTGTTGATCAGCGGCTATTTGTTGTTTCGTTCTACGACGTGATGTTGTGACCTTCGGTGGCATCTTGTGAATTGATGTGGGGTATTATTAAAGTACAAATCGTCCAGCTATAATGGAAATTCACTGGTCGTGATGTAAATATATTCCTTTGTTTACAAATTGTTGACCTGGCGACTGAATTTCCTTGATTGTTTTTCTTTTCCGCCAAATTTCTTAAAAACTGCGCGTTTTCTTCCTTCTACGCAAAACCCCCCCAGAAATGGCGCAAAATAATGGCATAAATAAACAAATTGTCCTGCAATTTTATTCATGAGACCCCCCTATCTAAGAAATATTAATGGCCAATAGATTGTCTAATAGCTTTACATGTATATATGTACCCCCCATTTTTTTTTTCAATATCAGTTCCAGAGAGTCACATGACAACCTTCAAATCTGTGAGTTGGTCCTCAGTTCCTTCTTGGCCAACCGATTGTATGGTCAAGCCATGTTCATTGGCCAAATGAAGCAAAGAAATGAAACAGAAACTTGTGGACAAGTCATTTCTCTCCTCTCTGCGGTAGAGTTTCTCCATATCGTGAACAATATTCGAGAATTTCTCTTCCCTTCTAACTTTCTTTCTTACAGGTTCACTGCTTTTGTCTTCTCCAAGTTTACTGTCGATCACCTTCCATAGGTTATCCTTCAAAGCCTTAACATTGACGTTTTTCGCCACCTTCGCATAAGTAACACCACGCTTATTGCCACCGGAGCTCTTAATCAAATCATTGACCAAATATCGTTGGCTTTCACTTGCTGGGGTATTCGGATCATAATCGTCAAAGCCAAACCCGCCGTCGTCATAATCGTCATAGTCGTCTCCTTCTCCAAGTGGCACTGTGTCATGATGTAGTGACGCGTTGAATTGTAGTTCGTCTTCCTGTTCTTTGTAGTTCTTAGCCCAGAAATCAGCATCCACGTCTTTGGTAGGTGCTAGTTCGTTTTCCTGTGGCTGAGAATCGTTGTACAATCTGATTTGATACTTGGATGGTTTCTTAAAGAGATTGTTCAAGAACTGGTTCTTGGTGAATAACCTCATGAGTTGCTGGGACGTGAAGTACAAATCGTCAGGTAGCAAGTACCTTGTTTCCCTCTCATGGTCCAAGGTGTCCTTTGATTGCTGCGGCATCAGTAAAGATTTGCCTCTCTGAAACAATCTACTCTCTTCCTCGTAGTCGTCCAGATCTATGTCCAAGAAGTCTATCACCAAGCCATCTTTACGTTTCCGCTTGACGACAACAACTGGATTGCCATCCGGATCTACTATAGCTGTATTATTGATGTTGTTCGGATCCTGAACAATTGGTTTGATCTGACGTTTGAAGGACCGTACTTTCCAGTTGTCTCTGTTCCAATTACTCTTTACCGCACTATCAAAGTACGCCATCAAGTCATTATCAGCAATAATACTGGACAGCTTCCCTGAACCAGCATCTTCCTGTAGATCGGGTTCTGGGTAATCGTCCTGGTTTAATTCCTGTTCAATGATATCAATTGGGTTAGCACCTCCATCATACTCATCATCGTAGTCGTCATTACCGCCAAAGTCATATCCGAAACCCATATCATCATCATCATTCCCTTCAAATCCATTCAATCCAGGCGTGTCAATTTCCATGGGTGCTGAATCCAGGTATTGTTCCTGGTTCATGTCGTTCAAGAGATCTTTGGCCTTGGAGACGTCTAGGAGAACGGATTCCACTTGTGGCAAACGGTACGAGAGCGTGTATTCATCCGTCTGAATATCGTCATTGCCCACGAGCTTTCCAATCACGCTTAAGTCAATTCCACTATCTGCGTCAGCCATACTAATCTCTTCTTGTTCTTGTTCGTCTTCTTGTTGAGCCTTGACGTTGTCCTCTTCATCATTCTCAAAGCCCACTTTCTCACCATTGGTCATACTGGCATCAAAGACAACGTGGAGTTGCCGGTCTAGTCCAAGTGTATTCAAAAGCAAGGACTTGGTTCCCCCTTCGTCGAATTCTGCCAAGGTCTTCTTGAACAACGGATCAATGTTTAAATCCTCGTCTAATTTCTTAAGCTTTATTGTATCAAAAGACACCAAAGTATCTGTAGCCGGACGAACCTTGTTTCTATTCTTCGTCTGAGGTGCGTCTACCAAGGCGTCCTCATCTTCACCATCATTTTCCTCTTCGTCTTCATCGTCACTTTCATCATCGGGCTCATTACTTGTCTGTCCATTCTTCTTGTTGCCTTTCTTCTGTTTCTGTGTCAACCCACTTAACAACCTCCCGGTTTCCGTGACGACAGAGTCGACTCTGGACGAGTAGATCTTCACACAGCCATCCAAAGTAGCACTGGCCTTCTGGAAATTGATATTATCGTCGTTTCCTTTGAGAATGTTCAAGTCATGGAAATAATCAATCAATTGGAAATTCCACGAATTAGACGAATTGATCTTATTATCAGTCGCCATTTTGATCCATTCTTCAAAGTTGGCGTTCATAGTATGTTGGTCTAGAGGCAAGTCATATACTTCTACATCTGCTGCTGTGCCTGCATCTTGTGAGTCTCTGGCTAGTTGTTGACGAAGGAGATCACCACCACTTGCCACTCGACGGGATACATTCTGGTGGTCAGATCTTACTTGAACACCTCTTCTCTTTTTCATTTGACTGGGTTGCAGTGACATTGGATAATCGATTTCAAACGGCCTGATGTATATACGATTTGTTGTAGATCCAGCTTTGGGGTATGATAGATCAGCTGTCTTTTCGACTGCCAGCTATATATATAGATATTTTAAATCTTTGATTCTACTTTCAGGCAGATCTGTTAAAGATTGCGCGCATATGTGGCGTTTGTTTTGGTGTTTTTTTTTTTTTTTTTGATTTAAACATGTTTTTGTTTTTGTTTTGATTTCAAACTTACGGTGGCGTAAAAAACAAACAAACAAACAAACAAACACACACATAAATGTCTACATTAGCCACTTAAGAGCCTTATGTTAAAACAGAAAAACATCAATTCGCTAGGAATATTCATTCTTTTCAAAATTTTAAATAATCAATATAAAGTAATAATCAAATAATAAAAACGTAACTAGATAAGTTTCTAACTCATTCTAAAGTATAAACAAAATCAACACCAAAGGTCAATCAGCTTAGAAGGTGGCGACGAATTGTTCAGTGGCAGTTCTTAACTTGGCTAATAATTCCTTGGATAATTCACCCTTTTCTCTGATGGCGTCTAAGATTTCACCGTTGTTAGCCTTTAAGGAGGCTAAGAATTCGGTTTCGAATTCACCAATTCTGGATAAAGCAACTTCATCCAATAAACCGTTGACACCAGCGAAAATCAATGGAACTTGTTCTTCAGCGGCTAATGGAGAGTATTGGTTTTGCTTCAACAATTGGGTCAAACGTTCACCTCTGGCTAAGGTTTGCTTGGTGGAAGCATCTAAATCAGAACCGAATTGGGCGAAGGCAGCAACTTCTCTGTATTGGGCCAAGAAAAGCTTCAAGGAACCAGCAACTTGCTTCATGGCCTTGACTTGGGCGGCAGAACCGACACGGGAGACGGATAAACCGACGTTGATAGCTGGTCTGATACCCTTGTAGAATAATTCAGCTTCCAAGAAAATTTGACCATCGGTAATGGAAATAACGTTGGTTGGAATATAAGCAGAAACATCACCACCTTGGGTTTCAATGACTGGTAAAGCGGTCAAGGAACCACCACCTAAGGAGTCGTTCAACTTAGCAGCTCTTTCCAATAATCTGGAATGTAAGTAGAAAACATCACCTGGGTAAGCTTCTCTACCTGGAGGACGTCTCAATAATAAGGATAATTGACGGTAAGCAACGGCTTGCTTGGATAAATCATCAAAGATGATCAAGGCGTGTCTGCCGTTGTCACGGAACCATTCACCGATAGCGGAAGCAGTGAAAGGAGCAATGTATTGTAATGGGGCGGCTTCAGAAGCAGTGGCAGAGACAATGATGGTGTACTTCAAGGCATCGTGTTCTTCCAAGGTTTGGACTAATTGGGCGACAGTGGATCTCTTTTGACCGACAGCGACGTAGACACAGTACAACTTCTTGGATTCGTCAGTACCATCGTTCCATCTCTTTTGGTTTAAGATGGTGTCAATGGCAACGGCGGTCTTACCGGTTTGTCTGTCACCGATAATCAATTCTCTTTGACCTCTACCGATTGGGACTAAGGCATCAACAGACTTTAAACCGGTTTGGACTGGTTCGTAGACGGATCTTCTTGGTAAGATACCTGGGGCCTTAACTTGGGCTCTGGTGGTCTTTTCAGCGTTGATTGGACCCTTACCATCGATTGGGTTACCTAAAGCGTCGACAACACGACCTAATAATTGTGGACCAACTGGAACATCGACAATCTTACCGGTACGCTTGACGGTGGAACCTTCCTTGACTAATCTGTCAGAACCGAATAAGACGATACCAACTTGACCTGGTTCCAAGTTTAAGGCCATACCCTTAACACCGGAGGAGAATTCAACTAATTCTTCGGCTTGGACATTGTTTAAACCGAAAACACGGGCAATACCATCACTGTGGGAGAAGATGTTAGTAATTTGTTCATCAGAAAAATCCGATTCTTGTCTGTTCTGTCTGTGTCCATGTGGCGTTTAGCGAGAAAGGAAATGAGTGGCTGGTGAAGCGCGAAAATATTTCCGTGATGTCCGACGATCGTTGAAAATTTGAACTATCCGCAAAAATTCACGAGGTTGAAAAGGGCATGTGAAGATTGTAGAATAAAAGATAATAATAAGGATGATATAGTTTTGTGGGTTGGAGGGAATGGATGTGAATCGGAAATTGAAATTAAAGTTGACACCCCTTTTTTGTTTCTTTCCTGGACCAGACAGAACATGAAATCAAAATACAAAAAAAACAGTTTAGACATACCCAACAGATAAAACTCTACCGGTTTCGTTTAAGTTGGCTTCTTCAGAGACACCTCTGATTCTTTCTTCTAAGATAGAGGAGACTTCGGTTGGTTGGGCCTTGGCGGAGGCGAAACGACGACCAGCAACCATGAAGGCTGGACGAGCCTGTGGAAAATTTGTTAGTATTTATTGGGGGGTAGAATATTGAATAATAATGTATTGGAATAGGCGTGTATCAATTCCATGGAGCTTCATAAGTGTATATTGTGTTACACTTGATTTCACATGCACAAGTATCAAAAATATAGGGGGTGAAATTTGCATTCTGGAGATCTGATCTGTGGATGATCGAAGGGAGACAACTTTGCTGGGGGTGTGTTGTCGTGCAATTGATGGATCGAATGCATTGAATTGATTTGTATGAGTATCAGGCTGGGATCTGTGATGATTTGAAACTATGACTTGTTGTTCTTGTCGGCTCCATGGAAATAAAACCTCCAACTACTCAATGAATTGCCTCTACTTACAACTCTGTTGATAGAACGGGCAGCTTGAGCAGCAACGACAGATCTAGTAGCAGTACGGATAGCGGTACGTGACAACATCTTTAATAATTCGATAATTGATCGTTAATGTTTAAACGTTGTCTTGTATCTTGGGTGTGGTCAATGTGAGTTGGAAGAAGTTTTTGTTTTTTACAAAAAAGGTGAATTCCTACCTGCTCGACTTCCCGCCGCCGCCCGAAGCGCCCAATGAAAAAAAAAATCCACCTGCAAAATTCAAGCACCGATTTTATTGGTCGTTCATCGGCCGCGTTTATTTACTGTTTCGGATTGGTTGCGAGCGAGGATGCTTCCCCAGATATTTTAGGTTGGATTATGTAAGAAAACAAGTCCAGGATATATTTCTCCAAATAATAAAGTTTAAGCCGCTCTCTGGATTTAATTGAAATTTATATTATAATAAAGCTTATTTTTAGCAAGTTTTTGTTAAATTTGGGAATTTTAAATATGACAAAACAGCTAATAGAATTTTCTCTAAAGATGTTGATAAATAAATCCAACTGATGATAAAGTTCTCATCAGTATTGAATTCAGGTTTTGAATACATATTTGATGTTCAAGAAAATCAGGTCATAGATCAAACTTCACTATTTGAAATTGTCTTGCAAAACTCTTGTACTATCTACAAAAATGACTAAGGTAACAGCAAAAAAGCTTAAGGAAAATGATAAGCAAAAAGGTTCTAAACGGTTTACTTACCTCAAACCATCACTTCAAAAGATTATTCTATTTACACTACCATTCATACTAGTATTTATCTTTTCATTCTTCACAGACGGCCCAACTAAGGTCCATCTGGCCCCTCAATCAAACATAGTTGGGAATGATTTTGACATTGAATCCCTTGAGAAGAGACCAGAAATGATCAAATTATGCAAACAATCTGAGAACATCTTAAAACACATTGCAGATTCCCAGGATTGTTTCTATGATAGTAAGAATCGGGTATTAGGCAACTCATACTTCTCCAAGAACATGTACTCACGTCAGCCATATGTTGCAAATGGTTATATTGGTGCCAGGATCTCAACGCTTGGTCAGGGGTTCAGCCATGATGAGATCAATATCCATGCTGATATAGAAGACAACGAGAGTGTCTTGTGCAATGGATGGCCACTATTTAACAAGAGATACACTGGTGCTTTCTCTGCAGGATTCTTCTCTCTACAGCAGCACTTGCCAGACACCAATTTCCCAGAATTATACGCTGATGGCTATGATAGTGTGATTTCTTCGTTGCCTTACTGGGCCAACTTTGAACTTGATATGGAGGTCAATGGCAAGCTACACAGGTTCAATCCAGAGCGTGTGAGACAGGCAGATGTTTCTAATTATCACCAGAACATGTCTATTAGAAACGGGGTAGTCTCCACAAGCCTCAGATGGTTGAATTTGGTTGATATTCAAGTGGACGTCTTTGCACATAAGCATGTTCTTCCATTGGCGTTGATGAGATTGAAAGTGGAACCTTTATCCCAGGATTTGAAGATCACCTTACGAGATTTAATGGATTTTAATACCAGTGAGAGAACCACCCTTGAAAATATTGGCCATGATAAGGATGGTATCTTTATGGAGGTTAGTCCGGACAATGTTCCATATTCTAGGGCTGCGTTGTACTCATCGTGGGATATTAATAGTTCAACCACATTTGTTGTGGACGGGACAAAAGTTGTCAGGGAGTTTGATACCATTTTGGAAGAGAATACCCAGCTAACAGCCCACAAGTATATTGGGATTATATCATCAGAGCTTGACCCATCGTTCAAAGGAACAGAACTTGCCCATGCTAAACAGGTGGTGCTGGAGGCTAAGACTCAAGGCGAAGAACGTTTATATTCGGTTCACTCTAAAGCCTGGGAGAATCAATTCCAGGAGACGGATGTCAATATTCCTTCAAATGGTCTTTTAACGTTGGCTGCCAGAGCAAGCTTGTTCCATATTCTCTCAAACACACAGCACCGTTCTGCCAACCTTACATCTGCTTTAGGCACTTCGGGTCTTTCGTCTGATAGTTATGGTGGCATGGTTTTCTGGGACACTGATATTTGGATCATCCCTGGTGTTCTACCATTTGCCCCTGAGGTTGCCAAGGCTTTGGCTCAGTACAGGAATTACACCCACGGCCAAGCCATCAATAACGCAGCACAGTATGGATATAATGGCAGTGCAGCTGCCTATCCATGGACTTCTGGGAGATTTGGGAATTGTACGTCTACTGGTCCCTGTGTTGATTACGAGTATCATGTAAATGTTGATGTGGCGTTGGCAACCTGGGTGATCTATCTTGCAGGTGAGAGTGAGGACTATTTGAGGTACACAACATGGCCATTGTTACGTGACGCATCTAATTTTCTTTCACAATACGTTCAATTCAACCAAACGTTAGGGAAATATGTTACACATAACTTGACTGATCCAGACGAGTACGCCAATCACGTTGATAATGGAGCTTTCACCAATGATGGAATTGACAAGTTGTTAAAAAAGACCATCCTTGTAGCACGACATTTAGATGAGGACATTAATCCGGAATGGCTAAAGATCCAGAACAATATCCATATTCCCAGGTCACCACATAATATCACCCTTGAGTATTCCGGCATGAATTCATCTGTGTCTATCAAACAAGCCGATGTTGTTCTTCTCACATTCCCACTAGATTATTCTGACGCGCTCAAAGACCCACATTCAATGACTCAGATGACCAGAGATTTGTATTATTATTCGCTCAAACAGGCTGATATTGGACCAGCCATGACCTTCCCAATTTTCACCATCGCCTCTGCAAGATTGTTAGGTTCAGGGTGTTCTTCTCAGTCGTATCTTTTGAAATCAGTTCTTCCTTACATCCGTGCCCCATTTGGTCAGTTTTCAGAGCAAGCTGATGATAATGTTCTCACCAATGGTGGCACGAATCCAGCATTCCCATTCCTAACAGCTTCCGGTGGGTACTTACAAGCCTTAATTTATGGAATTCTGGGTGTTAAATACGCTGAGAAGTTTGATAACAAAAGACAAAAAATCCAACGGGTTCTTAAGTTTGATCCGGTGAGATTAGGGTCTTTACCAGGCGGAATATATATCTCAGGTGTCAAATATCTTCACCAGAACTTGGATATTAGTGTAACAGACGACGAGGGGATAATCAGACACAGAGGCGATAAACCAATCTTGATCGATGTCGTTGAAAGAAATCCTAAAGCGGGCGAATATTGGTTAAAACCAGGCTCTTCACTTGTTGTGCCGAACTTCATCCCGGAACAAAACATTATGGGATCTCTCTGTGAATGTCAAAGAATTCGAAACTTGACAGCTGGATCGCCTGGTGAAGTTGCAATGTCCGCTATTGATGGTAACAATTATACATATTGGCAGCCACGGTATCGTGATTCTCCTGCTCGATTATTTATCGATTTAGGATCAATCAGAACATTTTCTAAAGGATTGATCCTTTGGGGAAGTAGACCAGCCAAAACAGTATCGTTATACGTGACTCCGCCTGATTATAACGCTGAATATGACGAAGCTTTCCTGAATCATGAAAAATTAGAATTTGTGAAGGTCCTTGACGATTTACAAGTCTCTATTTCTAGTCCATGGGTTGAAGCTGACGTAATGGAAGTGAAGTTATTACCACACAATGAAACTACTTTCACAGTCGGTCAAGAGTACGAGAATCTAGGTATTACCTCTAGATACGTGATTTTGGAGATTAGTGGTGCTTTGGATGAAGCAGGAAGTTATGGAGGGACGATAAATGAGTTTGCTTTACTATGAATTAGTTTTACAAAATTGTTAATATGTATACGTTTTATTTATAAAAGGTTTGTGTTAACAGTTGGATCATTCGTGTATTTAACCAGTTCTAGTATCGTGTTTAATTTAAAACCTGATCAGTGACAGTTTTGTATGTTCACTTAAACTACCAAGATAAGGCGGTTCAAGTTTAGTACTGAGATCGAATTTATTTAAAGTGGGTTTGAAAATTTCCGGGACAAACCTTTACTAATTTAATGCATGTTCTTGTATGTCCTCGAAACTCCGGGAAAAAGTGTTGTTGGGAAAGAAAAACTGTGCAATCACCAAAGATTGGTCACGTGCAAAGAGCCAAAATCCCCAAAACTCTTTCAGCTTTTAACCTGCTTGAAAAAAAACCCCAAAACTGATAATAGATCACGCTGTAAGAGAACCAGCTCTGTTAATACTAATTCCCCACACACACACACACACACAGTCTATCACACAATCCAAGATAACTCAAATGTCTGTCCCAAGAGTCACATTCGACGAACTATACCGTCGTTCCTCACAATATCGATTATGGTCCTTCACAAAAGAAGAGCTTCTTGCCAAACGTGAAGCCGTTAACAAGAAGGGATGTTTAAGGGTGGATGAACGTTTAAATAAACTCAATGGTGAAGTGGAGGCAGGTCTTATAACCAAAGTGTCAGTCGAAGAAGAGTTAAAACTGATTTCGTTCAATTCAAGAAGAATCGGGATGCTTGCTAAACATTTGAACCTACCGTGTCAAGTACGTGCCACAGCAGTTTCATTTTTGAGAAAATTCTACCTTATCAACTCAGTGATGGAATATCATCCAAAGTTGGTTCTTCTGACATGTCTATTCTTGGCAGCTAAGTCCGAGAACTCCTTCATTAGCATCAACTCTTTCTCCAAGAGAATTCCCAAAACAACACCTGAATCTATTTTGAAACTTGAATTCGAAGTCTTACAATCACTAAAGTTCACTTTGTTCGTCCATCATCCTTTCCGTCCTCTATATGGGTTCTTTTACGATATTCAAGATGTCCTGCGGGATGAGTTTACTATTGAGGAACTCGGCAAAGTCTATGATAAGTCCAGAAAGCTCATTGATGAAGCCTTGATCTCAGACGCCGTTTTCCATTTCACACCTCCTCAGATTGCTCTTGCTTGTTTGAACTCAGTGAATCCAGATCTTGTTAGCAAGTACTTGGAAAAGAAGTTTAAGAAGGAGACAAAGGTAGCAGAGCCTATCAAAGAAGAGCAAGAGGAATCGACACCATCCATCAAATCTGACGATGATAAGAAAGAAGAAGAAGAAGAAGAAAAAGAAGGAAGAAAAGATACAAAGGACCAGACAAAAATAGACATATTCCAAGAACTATCCAGGACCGTTGATGAATGTACAACCATGATACGATCCACTCAGAATCCAACCAAAGAAGAAGCAACAGATATCGATAGAAAGGTTCACTATTGTATAAACCCTTCTTTGATCTTGAAGAGAAAGAGAGAGGAAACGTCTGATCCAAGCACTGCTGGAAATGGTGGTGCTGCTGGTGCTGCTGCTAAGAAACAAAGAACAGAGACTCCTACTACGCCTGTTTAGATAATAACCGTGATTAGTTGAAGCTTGAGTCTATGTGACATCCCAAGATATTTTTATAGAATCAAAATATTTTAATCGATGTACATCTCGTTGTTGTTTATCTGAATAAGAACCCCGCACGTGATATCGGGCTGCTCTGCGTTATCAACGCCCCCCCCTCGATTAAATTATTAGTTGCCCCAATAAACTAATCGTTTTACCATAAACTTAGTCGATTAATCAACAATATTCAGAATTCTATTCTCTTTGACATTTAATCCCAGATAATATTAATCGTAGCAGAAACTAAAGACTTCCATGAAGATATCTACTAAGACATTACTAGTAGCTACGTTAGCTAGTGGATCCATCATCCCAGACATTCTACCACAATCGCCACTCAATTTGAAGGACTCATTGAACACTGTTTTAGAATACGCAGATGTCTCCACAGGCATTGACTCCTTTTCAGATATCGTTGACACTTGGAAAGACCTCTATGAGGAATTCACAGTCGCTGAACTTTACAGGAAAATCGATGATTATAAGAAAAGACAATTCACTCCTAAAGCTGAAAAGCAAACGTTGAAACAAGATGACAATGTTAAAGGTTACAAATACATCACTAGTTCCAAATTCAAAGACCATCAACTAAGAATCAGTAAGAATGACCCAACTTCTTTAGGTATCGATACCGTTGAACAATATTCTGGATATCTTGATTTCCCAGACCATCATTTCTTCTACTACTTCTTTGAGTCCAGAAACGATCCAGAGAACGATCCAGTTATCTTATGGTTGAACGGTGGGCCTGGTTGTAGTAGTATGACTGGTCTTTTCTTCGAATTAGGGCCTTCTTCAATTGGCCCTGATATCAAGCCTATCTATAATCCATATTCCTGGAATTCCAACGCTTCCATCATCTTCCTTGATCAACCTGTTGGTGTCGGCTATTCGTATGGTGATGAGAAAGTTACCACTACATATGCCGCTGCTAAGGATGTCTATATCTTTCTTGAACTATTCTATCAGAAGTTCCCACAGTTTATCAAGAATGATTTCCACATCTCTGGGGAAAGTTATGCTGGGCATTACATTCCAAACATTGCCTCTGAAATCATCAACCACGCTGATCGAACATTTGAATTGACCTCCGTCTTGATCGGTAACGGTATCACTGACTCCTTAACCCAGAACGCTTATTACCAACCTATGGCTTGTGGATTAGGTGGGCATAAAAAGGTCCTTGATGACAAGTCGTGTGAAGCCATGACCAAGGCCTTGCCTCGTTGTACCACTTTGACCAAAGCCTGTTACAAAACCAGATCTGCATTTGCCTGTGTTCCAGCAAATGTTTATTGTGAAGATAGGTTATTGGGTCCATTCACCAAGACTGGGTTGAACTATTATGATATCAGAGGTAAATGTGAATCTGATAACGGTCTTTGTTACGAAGGTATTGATTACCTTGAACAGTATCTAAACCTTCCTGAAGTCAGGGCCGCTTTGGGATCTGAGGTGGGCTCTTACACTGGTTGCAGTAATGATGTCTTTGCAGGGTTCGCTTTAACTGGGGATGGTTCAAAACCATTCCATGGTTACATTACCGAGTTGTTGGAAAAGGGTTATCCAGTTTTGATCTACGCTGGTGACAAGGACTTCATTTGTAACTGGTTAGGTAATTTGGGCTGGACCAACAACTTGGACTGGAGTCAAGGTGAGGAGTTCAAGAAGGAATATTTGAAGCCTTGGATGGGCGGTGTGGATGGAACAGAATCGGGTCAAGTTAAGAGCTTTGGTGGGTTGACTTTCTTAAGGGTTTACGATGCTGGTCATATGGTTCCTTATGATCAACCAGAAGTTGCCTTGAATATGGTTAACTCCTGGATTCAACAGAACTTTACTCTTGTTTAATTGGTTATATTCTCTGTGTTACACTTTAAAAGTAGGTTAACTCTTAATCTTGTAAAATCTCATGTAATTTCTCACGTAAGTCTATCTCATCAACATCCTGGTTGAGGCCAACATCCTCAAGGTTCCACAACAAGAAATCTTTAGTGATCCGTTTGGCTCTATTCAACCTGATCTCCATAGCGATTTGCACTCCGTTATCATCTTCATTAGAAATCTCTTTGGCCCTTCTAATGATATCTGAAGGAATCCCACAGAACGAAGCACACTCAACACCAAAACTGTTATCACACAAACCATCCTGAAGTTGATACAAATATGTGATCGTTTCAACATCATCTGGGGTTTCAGGGTTCAAAGAAAATAGCACTTTCATATGGTTATGGTTAAGCTTGACAGAAGTTGGTAGTATACCTGGTTTGAACAATTCGTGGAAATGTGTAGTTAGGATACTTCTTGAAGATAAACCAGTCTCTGATAACGTCTGGATTATAGATCCCAACAAAGCTGGCCCTCCAATAGTATCCGTTCCTTTGCCAAACTCATCAATTAACAAAACACTTTTTTCCGTCTTCATCTGAAGACACTTAGACATTCTTTGCAAATCTGTGAAAAAAGTGCTTGTAGTCTTGTCGATACTTTCTTTCGTTATGATCCTTGTCAATAATCTATCACAAAGACCAACTCTAGCTGATGATGCAGGAACAAATGACCCAATATGAGCTAGGTACACTATAATCCCAACGTGTGTCAAATAAACAGACTTGCCTGACCCATTAGCACCTGTAATGACCGAACAGTTTGTATTCGTTATAACTGAATCGTTCGGAATAAAGGATCCAGATAATTGTTGTTCGTATAATGGATGTCTCCCTCTTTCAATAAGAAGAACCGGGTCTTCACAGATATCAGGTTCACACAAGTTGTACAAGATTGCCGAAGAAGCTAAGGCCAAATAACAATCTAACTCTGCGAACGATTCACCTAAGCCATGTAGTATAACGGAATATCCTAGGACTTTGGTCTGAAGATGATGAAGTAATTCGATTTCAAAATCAATGATCAATTGGTAAACGTCCCCATATTCAGAGTCCATTTGGTTCATATACCGATCTTTGAAATAGATATGAGTAGCTGTACGGAACACTTCTTCCCAAAGGTCAGGAAAGGAGCATTGAAAATCAATATCAATTGACACTAAATATCCCAATTGCGGAATGTACACAACGTTGAGAATATCCTCTTCGATCTGGTACTCCTTAGAGAGTTCATATGCCAAATCATGTAGTATGATTTCCAAATCGTTGTATTTCTTCTTCAACTCATCCAATTCTTCGTTTATTCCATCTCTGACATAAACTCGTTTCCATTCTTTGGAAGCATCAAAGTCGATAAAGTAGTTGATGTCCTTGATCAATGATTTGAGTTCACTTAGATCGACACCATCCAAAATTCTCTGAAAAAACACACATTCAGTTGTTGAATTGTTCATAGTATGCACTGTCTGTAAAATCTCAACAGCAACATTCAAAAACTTCTCTAAGTTCAACCAAACGACAAAGTTGGCTCTACCAGTAGCTATATGATCCATAGCCGAGTTAATATTTCCCAATGATTTCTGTAATGTGGCCAACTCCGTTAGATATTTCCCATTCAGTTCCTGTGTGAAAAGACGAACGATACTTAAACGATCATTGATTATATCAATATTAGCCAACGGAGAAACTATCATAGATCTGAACATCTTCTGGCCTAACGATGAACCTGTACGGTTGAAAAGTTCCAAAATTGAATTCTTATGTGAAGAGGAATAATCAGTGACAATCGCTGGAGGTGTGATTATCTGAAGAGCATAGAGGGAATCAGAGTCAACGTACATGAAATCGCTAGCTGTGAATATTTCAATGGACTTCACTAAGTTTGAAAGAGTGATTTCATCTGTATCATCAACAAATAAAAGAACTGATTTTAGTTGTGCCATCAATGCTGCAAGTGAGAGTTTCTTCAGGGTTTCAGTTAGTAAGGTTCTAAGACAAAGATGGAAAATTCAAAGAGTGTATAAAATGATCCATACAGCCATGTTAAGATCCTTATTTGACTTGAGTTCAGTCAATAGAGGGTAGATGGGATTTCCAAGATCCATATTACTATCCATAAGTTCATCTATGATCTTGAAACTTTGCTTCATATTGAACCCCTTGGAAGCAACAATCTCCGTCAAATAATTGTTCCTCTGAGAGTTATCTTGTAAGAAGTTTTGAACATCGACATCTATCCTAGCAGAGAATGAAACTTTAGTAGGTGACAACTTCATTAATAATGATTCACAAAGAAGAAGAAACTTATCCTTACCATAAATATCTTCTATTAAATGAAGCTTCTTGCCAGTGACATCAAGACAACAGCCGCCATATTTAGCACCTTCTCCTGCTATAACTAAAGCGATTTCAGAGCTTTGGTGTGGTAGGGTGTGGTGTGTTTGAGGTTCTTCTGGAATATCTTCAAGCTGTGTCATATGTATCAATGTTTGTTGGTGAATAAGTCAAACAATCGTTTAGGCTGTGATTGCCCTCGTTGGATACTAGTGGCTCACCTGGCACATCATGAACTAACGAAGTTCTCAATAATATTTAATTTTATAAATTATAAAAAAAAAATATCCTGGAAATTAATAATATAATTTAATTTTGAATATTTCGGCGGCTAAAAGTTAAATATTTATATTATATTATAATTCATTGATACGTCAAGGCACGTGATTAGGTTTAAAGTCTAAGCGATTCCAAGATAGGAAATTTCCAATTGCCAAACGACAAGAATGGGCCCGGTTCTGGGGAACTTATCTATAAAAACCTAGCTGAAAGATTATACATATTACACCCTTAACACCATCGATTGGACTCAAACCAGAAGAGAGAGATAGAGAGAGAGAGAGAAGAAATAAGATTTTCCAAATTATACTACCAGAATGAGAGTAATCAGTAACACCCAAGTTCTTGAGCTTCTCCAGACGCTTACACCATCATCGATTGGTCAATATCAACAAGTATTAACGGAAGCCCTCCAACAATATAACCATGATCCAACATTGATTCCAAACCGTATTGTTCTTAACAAACCGACAATCACTGACGCCGTCCATATCTTTATGCCTTCTTTCACAGCTCAATCAACAGGGATCAAGACCTTAGCTGGGTCCAAAGAAGGGTTCAAAGGTGGTGTTATTATCATCGATAAGGATAATGGTGATATTAAAGGTATGATTAATGCGATGAGTTTGACTGGGTTTAGAACTGCTTTGGCTTCTAGTTTGGCCCTAGTGAAATTCTTTGAAGTTGAAAGATTCGGCCAGGTGTTGAGTGTTTATGGGAACGGGGAACAGGCTTATTGGCATGTGAAACTTACCTTGAGTTTATATGGTGCCAATTTCTCCAAAGTACAGATTGTTGTTAGAGATATTAATGGAAAGTCTGAAGATTTGGCCAAGAGATTAAGCTTGGAATTCAAAGATGTTGAGTTTGTCCTGGTTAAGGGTTCAAACAGTGTCGTCGACTTGTCCACTTCCTCGGTTATTTATGGTTGTATTCCTTCCACCACGCCTTCTATTACTTTGGACCAACTGTCAACTACCGAACAGGTGTTCATCTCGTTAATCGGCTCCTATAAACCTCACATGTTTGAAGCTGATGATGCTATTATTCAAAAGGCTCTTTCATCAGGTAAGGTTATAATTGATTCCTACGAACATACACTTGCTGAAGCTGGGGAATTGATCAAAAACAATGTCGAGCCAGCTAATTGTGTGGAATTAGGTGAACTTCAAGACACAAAAAGGGAAGATATTGTTGATTTTACAAAGAGTAACTTGATTTTAGCTAAGATTGTCGGGTTAAGTATTATGGATGTGTCTGTTGGTGGCTTTGTTTTGGCCCAAGCTATTGAAAGGGACATTGGTTTAGAGACAGATTTCTGAGTTGACACAAAGAACTTGGCTATGGTGAATATTTAATCTAATTTGTATTGTATTTTTTCAAAGAATATAATATATTATATATATTGTTTTAAATTGATTAATGAAAAAAAAAAAAAAAAAAATTATCCATGAATTATAGGCAAGTCCATCATGACAAACGTTAAAATTCCGATAAAATAAGTTAACGTGGCCCACACAGATCTCCAGGAATGGACCTTTAATGATCTGTTAATTTATTTGAAATATAAACTCTAGATCTATATTCTTTCCAAGTATCACATCCGGTTAAACCCATAATCTGTAATTGAGTCTGAACTGGGAACTTCGAAATGAGACTTACCGTACCAAAGCTAACTTTTAACAAACGTCCAACGACAATCCCACAAGTCTACAAGTTTCTGTCCAAACCATACAACTTTCCAGATCCAACACCCACAACGATATCCACTCCAGAGATCATCTCCAACTGTTCCCAGTGTGAATTCCCGCAGGACAAACAACTGGACACCACGAAGCAATTAAACAACACGAAGGCGGCTCATTGGAAACATGTCCTTATCCATTCCAAAACTAAGGCCAAGGCATGGGAAAGTAAAGTTGAACTGATGCCTTCGGAGTTGATCTCTGAATTCGGGAGGCACAAACGACATGTGATAGATCCCCAGTATCCTGTGTTGATCTCCAATGTCGAATTGTCCCTTCCTGAATCATCATCGGACTTGAAAGATCACGAGTCTATGGTTTTGGTGTACCCAGATAACAAGTACTACAAGCTCTCGCCAGAACTAGTGGAACCATTCATGAAACAGGTGCTGACACCGAAACCGAAGCATTCCCACAGTGTGTCTTCTTTTCAATTCGAATCGTTTGACAACAAGGACGAATTGGTGTTGATCTGTGGCCATGCTAAAAGAGACATTCGCTGTGATTTGATTTCCGATTTCTTAGTTTCTGAATTCCAACATAATTTGAAATCAAACCCCCTTTTGGCATCTACTGGAAATGTCAAAGTTGGACTGATCTCTCATATCGGAGGCCATGCTTATGCAGGAAATGTTTTGTATTTTGATAAGCGTGGTTTATCTCTATGGTATGGTCGAGTGTTTCCCCAACATGTGGACTCTTTGGTTAGAGAGAGTATAATTGGGCACAATATCATCACTGATTTATACCGTGGCAGAGTCCCGCAGAATGTGTAGCCCTATTCATCTATTATTATAGAATTGTACATGTATATACATACATACATATATAATAAACTAGACGTCCACTTCTCTAATCAAAATCCCTTCATTACCTTTGCCCAAGGACCCCAAGACATCCACGCTTGCATTGTCCATATCAAGAGAGTCAAATCCAGGAGTGAACCCATCTCCAGTCTTACCATTGAATTGGATGATACTGCTTGTCCCACCGAACAAGACACCATCTTCCAATCCAACACGGTTCGAAATAACTAACGTTGTCTTCTTATGGAATGGTTTTGGTTTGCCATCGTAGTTGATGAATGGCATGAATCTCAAGATCCAATAATTCAAATTGTTCAAATCAGGCTCGTTTAGATCTTTGAACAATCTTGCGGATTCTGGGTCTTTCATAAGAGCATCACTGGAAACATTTCTTCTTGGTGTTGTCTCTGGGTCATCCAAAGTGAATTTTCCTTCGATTCTTTGGAATTTCTCCTCTAACATGGAGTTCAAAGATTCAAACTGCGGTTCTGAAAGTTTCTTTCTGAACAAGGAAGGAGAAGTAGCATGTAACCAGGCCATAGGAGCGATGATCAAATTGACATTCTCACGATGGCAATGGGATGAGAATTCAAAAGCATCGAAAGGAGCTTGGAATTTATAAGGGTTTAAATCCATACAAATCCCAATAGAAGCTCTAACTCTCTGAACTTTCTGGTCTTTGATAAGATCACCATCGATATTGCGTTTCTTTCCAATATCAAAAGACAAGGAGAAGGAGTCAAACCCTGTGCCTTCTTGACAGCCAAACTCTTCATCAGTTTCAAATAGAAACGACTTGCTATAGTTATGAACTACATTACCTTCCTTATTGAAAACCACAGCAGAATTAAAAATCAATCCAAGATCATCTTCATCCTGTAGTTGTTCCTCATCATCCTGCTCTTGCTCAATCTCGTGCTCAAGTTCTTGCTTCTCTTGCTCAAGTTGTTGAAGTGTTTCCAGTGGCTCCTCCTTCTCCTTCATATTCTTATTCTCTGATTCCCTCTCCTTTTCCATCTGTTCAACCCTCTCCTGCTGCTGTTCCAACTTCATCTGTTCGATCCTCTCCATGACCAGACTCAAAGTGGTTCTATTCAATCTTCTCTTCTTGATTTCATTCTCTCTAACTTCATTCATGCTGGAAATTTGAGCATACCCCATAACAGTGTAACAACCCAAAGTCATTGAGATCTCTTTCGCCCAATCCAAAATATGTCCTGGGTCCTTCAAAGATTCTAGAAAGGGCTCAATATCTTCTGATAATTTGAAATTATAACCTGTCATGACCATCTCCGGTAAGACAAGAACATCTATAGGTTTATAATTGGGAGATGCTTGCATTTTGATTATGAAATCCGTCGCCTTTTTGAGCGTTTCGATGGGATTGGCAAAGTATGGGTTCAGTTGAAGAGTGGCAATTCTGATTCTAGGCATTGATTATCGGATTGTGGAGTTGAAATTTATGTTGAAGATCTTGTGACGTTAAGAGAGGGAGGGGTGGGGGGACGTAATAATCTTTGCAAATGAATTGGACTATAAATTCTAAATATTAAACACCAACTAATTTAGAAAGTTTTACCCGGCGAAAACTGACAGAAGAGAGAGATCACGTGTGTCAGTTTCTTATGTGTGTGTGGGAATTTTTTTTTTTTTTTGTTTTTTTAAGTCCGCGAAAAGATGGAAAGGGTCAAAAAAATTTTAAATAAAACAGCCAGTTCAAAGGCCTTTTAGGTAAAAGCGATGAGGGTACTGTTTTTAGAAGCAGGAACCAGACGTCTCTTCACCACCGACGACGATATTCAACAATGTTATCTGCTACAACATGGGTACCAAGAGGCTACTCTGCCGAATTCCCAACCAAGTACGAGTTAGATGACGAGGAAATGGAGAGAATCAACAAGTTGGCCCAATTGGAGATCTCCGATGCCCAAGAAGAAATCCAAGCCATTGAAACCACAGGCGACAACGAAGAAACCGAAGGCAAGTTGACTTCCCAATTCGACCAGGACGACGACTTGAAGGAGTACGACTTGGAACACTACGATGACGAAGACGACGTGTCTCCACAAATCTCTGGTGAAAGAATCGGTATGTTTCCAGGTCTTTCCAACAACTTGGACGCCGAATACCACGACAACGAAGAAGGCACTGATCCATACATCTCCTTGCCAACCGAAGAAGACCAGCTGCAAGAAAAGTCCGATTTCCAAATCTACCCTACCGATAACTTGATCTTGGGTACTCGTACTGAAGACGATATTTCGTACTTGGATGTTTATGTCTATGACGATGGTGCCGGTGCCCCAGAGGGGGCCTCGGAAGAAGAAGAGGACAAGCTGGACGCCGATGTCGCCAAGGGGATGACCAGAGGCTCTTCTCTCTACATCCACCATGATCTGATGCTTCCAGCCTTCCCTTTGGCTGTTGAATGGATCAATTACATTCCAGGCAGTGAGAACGAACAGAATAACACTGGGAATTTCGCTGCTGTGGGTACGTTTGACCCACAGATTGAGATCTGGAACTTGGATGTCGTGGACAAGGCTTTCCCAGATGTGATTCTTGGTGAGCCAACAAAGACCTCCAAGAAGTCCAAGAAGAAGGCCAAGACCAAATCCAACCACATCACCACACACCACACAGACGCCGTGCTCTCCTTATCTCACAACAGACTCCACCGTAACATCCTTGCCTCCACATCTGCCGATCACACCGTCAAGCTTTGGGACTTGAACACTGCCACGGCTGTCAGATCCTTCGATATGATCCATCATGGTAAGAATGTATCTTCTTCCCAATGGCACGTGACCGACGGGTCTATATTGTTGACTGGTGGTTATGATTCCCAAATCGCCTTGTCGGATGTTCGTATCTCTGAGAACGACAAGTTGTCCAGACACTACGCCTTGAACTACTCCCAAGACATTGAATCTGTCCAATGGTTGACTGAATCTTCCTTTGTGGCTGGTACTGATCAAGGTAATGTTTACTGTTATGATATCAGAAACGAATCTAAGCCTTTGTGGACCTTACAAGCCCATGACGCTGGTATTTCTGCTCTTCAGGTCAACCAGCACATTCCTGAATTGTTGGTCACTTCTGCCATGGGTGAAAAGACTGTCAAGTTGTGGAAGTTACCTACTGCTTCTAATGAAGGTCCTTCCATGGTCCTGTCACGTGACTTCGGTGTTGGTAATGTTCTTACAGCTTCTTTCTCTCCAGATATCGAAACTGCCGGTAACATTGTGATTGGTGGTGTCAACAAGGGGATGAAGATGTTTGATGTGTTCAGTAACAGGGCGGTCAGATCTTCGTTCAAGGACCAGATGAGAGAGTTAAAGAAGAAGGCTAGAGATGAAGCTAAGGTGGCTGGTAGAGCTTCAAGAATCGCTAGAAAGTACGAGGACGGATACAAAGAACAAGTCTTGGAGGCTGAAAGTGGCAGTGATGGCGAAGGTGACGACGATGAAGAAGAAGAGGACGACGAGGATATGGAATAAGAGACGAGACTCTTATTACACCATATTTAAATAGCATTCAAAATTGTATATTATTATTATTATTATTATTATTATTATTATTATTATTATTATTATTATTATTATTATCTCTTCTGCTCCGTAATACCCTTAACGACTCTTTCCAACACCCCAACAGCATCCAAGTCCCAATACTTGAGATCTTTTCTAACACTGATCCACAACTCTCCTACGTTTGGTTCTACCTCTGAAACCTTTCCTTGCAATTCCTTCATTGCCTTATCATCGTGCATCTTCTGTAAGGTCGCATACAACCAGGCATACGCATCACCAAACATTGGCTGGGTCTCAAGACATCTTTCAAACCATCTCTGGGCCTTGTCGTATTTCGCATCATCATAGAAAGTCTTGCCAATCTCCAAAAGAATCAAAGGATGGTTGGAAGTTGCAGTTAAAGCCATAGTGAAGTCTCTTTTTCTCACAGATTTGTTGCTGCTGTTGTTTCCTGAATGGGCAAGTTTGAAAGACCACAGTTTGGCAGAATTCGGAACTGTTTGTAAGGATTTGGCTAAGATTTGATCTATCTGAGAGATTGGTGTGTTCAATTGTCGTTCTAACGCCAATTTGGCATACAATAAATCTTCATTTCCAGGACAGGCTAATAATCCCATATCGAGATCCGATCTTGCTTTAAGACGATTCCCCATTAACAGATCACAATGGGATAATTCCATCCATAACGGTATCACTGTAGGAAGGATTCGAGTGGCTTGAGAGAGCACGTCACGTGCCTCGTTGAGTTTATTTTCAGATTTTAAAATTTGTGATTTTTGTAAATGAATTTTAAAACTTGTTGGAAATTGAGAAATACCGTCATTGGCAAACTCTAAGGCCTGTTCAAGGTTGCCAGTGAGACGGAGATGGGTGATGTGTTTATACCAGAGACGCTCGTTTGAGATCGAGGCTTGAGCTTGTTGGAACAGGGCGTCGACTGTGCTGTTTGACGAGGCGGTGGTTGTCTCTAGTTTGATCAATGCTAGCCAGATGTCGACATTCTCACTTAACGTTCTTAGGGAATCTTGTAAAATGGTCTTTGCTCTGTCGATATCGTTCCCGGATTTCCACACCTCTTTGGAATACATCAATCTAAACGTGGCATTTTTAGGGAATTTGCCAATGATCTTTTCAAACAACTCATAGAGGGAATCGAGGGGGAAATTCGACTTGTAGACTGAGATCAACGTACGCCATGGCGCAATCTTCTTTGGGAAGAGAATCACGATTTGGGAAAGGATTGATTTGTAAGTATGGATATTGCCAGTGAATTTCGTTGATTCTGCAATCAAATCAGCATATGGCAAAGAAGCTTCTCCGTCTACTGAGAAAACTTGTGCCACAATGGCATCCGTGATATCAACAGAGCTTTGGTTTTCAAACTTAACCGCCTGCTCGAACCATTGGTCTCTTGTCAGATGGCCACATTCTTTGAAAACTTTGCCCATCAATTTCGCCAATCTGGTCAGATCCTTGGTATGTTCATACTCCAAACTCACTGCACGTAACCAAATGTCAACATTGTTAGGAATGGCCTTTCTGGCCAGATTCAACGACTTCTTGGCGTCTTCATACCCCTGCAAGTCGACCAACATCAACCATAGTGCCACATCGCCAGGACACAACTCAGTGGCTTTCTTCAAGATCCGTTCCTTCTCCTCCGTTGTTGTTGTTTCTTCTTTTTCTGCTTCTGCTTCATCATCTTCTTCTTCCAAAGACACAAGCAATCTCCATAACTCCGCCGACCTTGGATTCTCCGCTAGACCCAATCTAGCCACACGTATCTTATCTCTCACAGCCACTTCTAACTGGCATGCCAATTCCCATAACCTCACTGACCTTGGATTGCATCTGATGGCATCTGCTATTATCCCCTTTGAGACCTTTAATCCATCTCCTGCTCCTCCACTGGCACTGACACGTGCGCGGTTGGTGTATTCGATCCAGATATCCTCGTCTTTGGAACATTTCTCTGTCCCTGTTCTCAAAATCTCTAACGACTTGGTGAAATTGTTGGAGCTATGTTCGAGACGGGACAGTGTGATGTAGGCTGTTGGATTGGTTGGGTTTGTTTTCAAGTACTGTGTGAGAATTGTGCGGAGTTTAGCCACTTCAGTCGGGTCTGTTGTCTGGGCTGGTGCTGTCGTTAGGTATTCTTCCGTATTTAGATTGGTTGCTTCTGTTGTCGTCGTTAGCATGTCAAGCTGAGAATGGAAGATCTTGGACCGCTCGGTGGTCAATGTGTCAATGTCTATAGCTGTGTCTAGCTGGTTCGTCGTGGTGTTTCCAGCAAGCAAAGAGTCCGGAGCAGCATACGTTCGTCTGCTGTCTTGTTCTTCCTTTCTTATTCTCTTGTTTCTTTTAGTCAAGTCTCCGACTTCTGGTAAATTTGCCCATTGCTCCACTGAGACGGAGGACAAGCCCTGTTTGAGATCGACGAATTGCGAGGAGATCTTAGACACATTATGGTTGGTTTCTTCCTCGTCTTCAGCATCGTGTTTCCTCTTCTTCTTATCGCCTCTGCTTCTCATCCTTTCTTCAATCTTCTGGAAAATCAGATCAGCCTCTTCATCCTCCTTGTCAAGTTTCATACCCAGAAGACCGCTTTCATCGTCCTCTGCATCCTTGAAATTATCATTGTCATCATCATTATCAGAATCTTCACTATTCCCTCTTTGTTGTCTTTTATTCCGTGAAGTTGGTGCCATCACTCGAGAAGATCCAACATCTGCTCGCGTTGTGAACCCCATGGCCCCACGACCTATACCAGCTATATACCCTGCTGGGGCCTCTTGGTCTAAGAAGGACTTTCTTTCCATTGTGGTTTTGGATATGTTTGGAATAAACGAAGTAATAAATCATACTCTGGTTAAAGGTTTTACATATTATTATTATTATTATTATTATTATTTTTTTGTTCATTTCCTAATTTCTGGCGTTAGCCGCCCAGGTAGGCAAAATGTTAGGGCCAGCATTCATAGTATCAAATATTATTGTACTGAATTACTTCACTCGACAACTTACTTGGAAAAGATCTAGACAAGTTAAATCTTGACAAAAGTTTAACCTGGAAACATTGAAATCAGATAAAAATCATTCAAAATAAACATGATTGATTAATAGATTTCATATACAGCCAGGCACGTGACAGGAAGTATGAAAGAAATTAACTGCAGCTCACCCGTGAAGATCTGGCAGCAAAAGCTGTCAACTTCACCCAACTCA
This sequence comes from Waltiozyma chaumierensis, assembly GCA_030566875.1. Taxonomy (NCBI): domain Eukaryota; kingdom Fungi; phylum Ascomycota; class Saccharomycetes; order Phaffomycetales; family Wickerhamomycetaceae; genus Waltiozyma; species Waltiozyma chaumierensis. The sequence goes on along the minus strand of JAKUBK010000193.1, from coordinate 7,786 downwards.
AAACAATATTATTAATCGTACAAACTCTACACATTGCTTTATCAGACTGTGAATTCAACTCCATAATCTTGATTACTCAACTCCTCAACATGGTACGTGTCAGTCAATGGAATAACCACGCCAAGATGAATGTAACCAGAAGTAACCGTACTAACAATTGGAGGACTTCCAGTCAACCAACCTATACACCTTCTCCGAAGAAACTCTTTCCAAACTAAACAAATTCCGTTTTGCCAGTGCCAGAGCCAATGACATGCAAGCTCTTATATGTAAGTAACAAATACTGCCTGACTAAAGTTCCAAGTGGTGAACCCTATATACTAACCAAAAAGCACAACAACATGTGCATAAAATCAGATCAAATTAATCAAACAACCTACGAAATCACCGCCCAAATCACCGAACCACTCACATCAATCGAAGACCTAATCGATGAACTACCAGATAACTCTCCACGTTATATTGTCCTATCATACCCATTGGAATTGAAGGATGGAAGAAAGGCAAGTCCACTCGTCATGGGGTATTGGTTGCCTCCAACTTGTACACAATCTGCTAAGATGTTGTATGCTGCCGCTGTGGAATTGTTTAGATCCAAGTGTGGGGTTTCAAAGTATGTATTATCTGGCAAGCGTTATTTTAACATTATAGTAGTACTAACATTACGGAAACAGGCTGCTTGAGTTTCAAGAAGAGGAAGACTTTGAAGATTTGGAAGAAAAGGTTTTGTAAGCCCCATCATCCCGTTAACTTTCAAAGACCATCGAATATCGATGTATTGATTGTTAGAAAGATATCAGGAAATCGGAAACCTACATCTCGGGGTTTTAGATTGTACAATTGTCTATTTCTAAGTGTATGGATCCTTAATGTATTTATCTGTAAATTATTTAAACCTTGTTTCTCATGATAAACCATTCTTAATTAAAGATGACCAATCCTTCATGTCATGCAATCTCAACACGTGATCTGACTGGAATACTGACTCCACTCTACGAACATCCTCTGACTCCGATTTATCACTGTATAGTGACTGTCTTGACACCCATACACCAACATATCTTGGAAAAGAAATTCCCAAAAGAGAAAAAGACAAAATTTTACCCCCAATACATCCAAACATTTTCCTCCCTTATCTGCCAAGCAATGACGGGTGAAATAATGGAGAAAGGTCCCAAAGTTCGCGGTATCTTTGAACAAAGTTGGAAAATAAAAGAAAATTTTCCACTCAAATGTAATGGACCACACATATCATGCCCAACAAAAGTAGTAAATTTATTTCGTACGCCAATAACATAATTCACAATGGGTAGATTACACTCTAAAGTACGTTAATATCATCATCGATATGAACAGTTCAAGCAATTCACAACTATCTCCCGGTTCCACTTCAAGTGGGGTTTTGCTGGTTGAGTGTTAAGGAATGGATGATTTTCATTATTGGATCCTACTGGTTTTCATTTCGAAACTTGTAAGAATAACTTGATGTCTCTGTGATGGAGTTGTCGTTTTTGGAAAGTTTTAAAATGTTTGCTGGTTGATTCCATGATTATATTCACGGCTTCTTAAGTTGGGCTCGTTAAGGGTTTGAGATTTAGACTTTGATGGACAATCTTTCTCACAGATATTGGTGATTTTTGGGTGTCCTTCCTGAGGTTGTAGCTCTATCATTTCAATTTATTCTGTATTTGGTTGTCTATAACTATTTCTCTGGGTTGGTTTGACTAGACTTTACAAGTTTTTTGTTGAATCATTCATACTAACAACTACATTTATTCTAGGGTAAAGGTATCTCTTCTTCCGCTCTTCCATACTCCAGAAACACCCCAGCTTGGTTCAAGTTGTCTTCTGACGCTGTTGTTGAACAAATCATCAAGTACGCCAGAAAGGGTTTGACTCCATCTCAAATCGGTGTTATCTTAAGAGATGCTCACGGTGTTGCTCAATCCAGAATCGTTACTGGTGCCAAGATCTTAAGAGTCTTAAAGTCCAACGGTTTAGCTCCAGAAATCCCAGAAGACTTGTACTGTTTAATCAAGAAGGCTGTCTCTGTCAGAAAGCACTTAGAAAGAAACAGAAAGGACAAGGACTCCAAGTTCAGATTAGTCTTGATCGAATCTAGAATCCACAGATTAGCTAGATACTACAGAACTGTTGCTGTCTTACCACCAAACTGGAAGTACGACTCTGCCACCGCTTCTACCTTAGTTAACTAGGTTATTTAATCACTTGTGGTTATTTAATTTGTATTTTATAAGTTTTAAATTTATAATTTTTGGTTTGCTAAATTTTGTTTTATGTAAATTACGGATTGTTCTTTGGGTTTTATTTTAATGGGATATTTATTGTGTTTTTTTTCAATTCATCTTGTACTTTAGATATCTCTGTTAAAAATAGTAATCCAATTGCTAGTTGTAGAAACTTGAGGTGGCATAGTTAATATCACTTTGTAAAATGATCTAATCAATTACATATAGAACAACTGTCAACCGCTATATAGTTCTAATCCTCGTCATTATACTCCCCACCACCAACCATTCCCTCCGTAATAACAATGGATTCATCAACACCATTAACAGCAAATCCTAGAATCTCAAACTCTTTCAAATCAGACAAATCAGAATCAAAAACAAGATATGGTGTCCATTCATTAACGTATGGGTCATAAGGATTGATACAACGAGCTATTTGTAATTCAGAAATATCGGGTATTAACCCTGATGGAGGTGCTGATGAGTCTTTAGTATCCTTCGTAGTAGTGGTAGTAGATGTGATAGGTTCTGTATCTGAAAGCTCACCATATTCAGGGATAGGAATATCTATATCGTCGTCTTCTTCTTCTTCTTCTTCTTCTTCGCCATCGTATTCTTCACTGGTCATATCATACAGTCCGCCTGTGAGTCCAATCATCTCATGTAGTTGTTCTGTCAGAGCATGTAACGTTACCGGATTTTGGAGTGAGAGGAAATACGTCTGAGTAAAACGTTTCAATTGGATTGTTGTTGTTGTTTTGATAGGTTTGGATTTTGTTGTCGTCGTGGTGGTCTTCTTTGGTGGCTGTTTGTCATGAATGTTAGTCTTTTGCTCCTAATAAATCTTCTCAACTGTTTGTGTGAAACGGACTTACCATATTTGGATTGTGTTTGTTGTTTGAACGTTGTACAATCTTCAAAACGACCTGTCCATGGTGGTTGAGGAAAGAAATATACTTTTGATAAATCAGAAAACTGACGCGGGTGGGCAATTGGAAAAAGGCACCTAATAATATTATTTATCAATTAGCTGCCAACTCTTAAAAGAAAAGAACTTCAACCCTCTGACAGACCACACACATTGGCCCTATTTTCAATGAAATCTATTGACTTTAGTAAACTGGCACGACATCAGACAGCAGTGTTGAGTCTTTATAAAGAACTGCATCGTCATTTAGCACATCTTCCCAAAGAGTTGAACCCAGACCATATCAAGAACTCAGTAAGGGATACATTCCACATCAACAAAGGACTAAGAAGTGCCCATCGTACACGGGCGAAGCTGAAACTTGGCTACCAGCTGGATCAGCTACTAAGGCAATGGTTCCACTATCCAATAGCAAGACCAGTGGTGAGTTTTCAGATCCAATCAATCCTTCCACCTACAGTACCAACCAAACAATCCAAGCCACAACCATTAAGGAATAAGTATGGCAAAAGAATCAAAAGAGATATGAACAATCAACAAGACTTAAACACGCAGCAAAGACAGAACTACGTGACAAGGTATATTCATTCCCAAACGCAACAAAACAAACTGCCTAAATTACAAAACATGGATCCAAGAATAGTGGAGAACATTCTCCTTCCAGAAGCAATTCATGAGAGAGCCAAGCTGGATATTCTCAGATCCCAAAGATTGATCTCAAAAGGACCATACCAACCACGACTAGTGAAGACTTCATCGGGATTATCCTTCATCAGAACACCTTTCGTTCAGTCTGCAGAGATCGGGAGGTTGATTGGACTAAAAGTTCGTAATGAGCAGAATAGTATTAATCTACAAATGGCCTTTGGTGAGCAGAAGATGTTGTATGAATGGGAGGATCTATATGAGGGGGAAATTGAGGAACAATTCAGTGGCAGTAAGGACTTGGTAACATTGGGATATTTGAAAGAAGATGAAGGCATTTCAAATTGGAAAGATGGTATTGAACGGTTGATAGACCAGAAGAAAGATGAAGTTGATAGGGTCAGAACATGGATGAGATTGCATAGTAAGAATAAATCACCGTTGATCATGAAATATTTTGAGGATATGTCCAAAAAATGGTATGAAAGACGCCTTAAGAGATGGGCTTTGGTTCAGAAGGAATTGGAAAGATATGTGATTGATTCGCCGTTTGAGAGAGAATTACTGGCTGGTGATAGTAAAGATTTGATGCAGGTTTTAGATAAGTACGGGTTCTCTTCTGCTAAGAAGCCCCATCGTGTGGCATCACAGAGAAGCAAAAGAGAGTGATACTGTTTTTGAAGCGTGTAAATTTATATGTACAAAGTATATCAATTCATTCTATCTATCTATCTATCTTCTTGTCCAAGGCTTAACTTCTTGTCCCTGGGACCCAAAGACATAGCCATCAATTGCCAGCTCTTCCAAATTGACACCAGACTCCTCCCTGGACTTTGCGTTTCTGTTATGTTCTACACGTAGCAAGTCCATCTCATGAGGAGAAGGAACATCCTCTCTCTCAATGATCTCAAACTGTTCGAAGAGCGCGGTCATGTCACCGACCTTTGCCTCTTCCTTGTCCTTATCCTTGGAATCCAAGTCCAATGATCTCAAGCCACGCAAGATGTCCTTCATAGAGACATCATCAGCAGACCCGCCGTTCTCAAACTGGCGGCGCCTCTCGAAATGATAGCGTTCGACGACTTCCTCCAACAACGTCAAGTCTGTCTCATATCTAAGGCTGCCAAACTGGCTATCGATCACCGTGTTGCCTCTGGAGAACAGGGCCTCTTCCTCCAGCTGGGCCCTGTAGAAAACAGAGCATTGGTAGTGATACCTGGAGCAGTACTCGTTCAGATAGGCGTAAGGCAGCATCTTGGACTTTCTGAAACTACCACTCATGATATCCTTGACACGTGAAGGTGACGCACTGCAAAGCGGATAGGAACAATACTTGTTGATCACACGTTCATGGGTGATCTCGTCATAGTCGGTAGGTGTCAGGAACCTGGAAAGATACTTGAGCAGTGGCTTGTCAACGGTGCTGTCGCTGAGCAGTTCTGTGATGTGGAGTGTTAAATGGAGAGCTGTTGTTGGATGGAGGGCTGTGTGGTTGGTGCCTTGGTTGGAATGCTGTGGGAACTGGGAGAGGAGCGTTGTTTGGAAACTTTGTAGTGTCTGTGTTTGTGGCATCTTGGATGGCTTGGGTTTGTAAGCTGGGAGTTTGTACTATAGGTGACTGACTTGGTATCAAGTAGAGATTTGTAGTGTGGATGTGTGGCGTTTCAACTGCGTGTTTTGGGGACATGCCGCGCCCAACTTCAACACCAGCTGTTTATTTATATAATGTACTACTAAACGATGGGAACTGGTACCACACTTCTATTTTATAAAATGAACCAATCCGATCAGCCTTATCCAGTGTACTCAAATGGCGCCCAGCTCACCAGTGAAGCGCAAGAGGTCCAACACAGCCTCTTCAAGCTCATCGAATTACAATGACAATGACAATATCACAATCTTTCGCTTGCTCCTTAGCGAATTGAACCTCCTTTCGCACAACAAACCCACCTCTTCTACCAAGGCTCCTCCTCCTCCCTCTTCCTTATCACCAGCACCACTGATAACAACCAGCGAATCATGGGAACTGATAATACATATGCTGACGGTGCCATACCATCTAGAACGATTCATAACGTTCGGTCTCCTGTCGTCTTTGAACACCTTTCTTCGATTGCTGGTGATCTTGCCTTTCCGGCTGTTGATCGACTTTGCTTCATTCCTCTCCCTGATCAGATCTCAGTTCGTTGCTCCTGGCAGAAGATCACGAACGAGACGCAATGTCAGCTCTGTCAACCTGGTGTTTGTCTCCTTGGTGGCTATCAGCTGCCATGTCGGATTATCCTTGGATATGTCACGGATCTATCATACGATTAAGGCCCAGAGCTCTATGAAGCTGTACATGATGTTTGGTGTGCTGGAGCTCTCAGAGAAGCTGGTGAGCACCGTTGGACAGGACTTGTTGAACTATCTCTTCAACAGCCAATCACATTCGGTGTTTGTTTCTTTGGCGTTCTACTTGGCCTCCTTGGTCTATCTAATCACACACACCATTATCCTTATCTATCAAACAATCACTTTGAACATCGCTGCAAATTCCTACTCCAACACGTTGACCACGATGCTACTGTCCATGCAATTCTCAGAGATCAAATCGTCCGTCTTGAAGAAGATCGACAAGGAAGGCTTGTTCCAGACATCCTGTGCAGACATCACAGAGAGATTCCAGCTATTGATGATGCTATTCGTGATAATGTTACGAAACCTCCCACAATTCCTCACAGATCTCAACTCGGACTCAATAGGTATTCTTCCAGACTCTTCCTTCAAACATTCCTCGATTGGGCTGATCGGCGTCCTTATAGGCCCAACCATTCTCGTCATTGGCTCAGAACTAATCGTCGATTGGGTCAAACACGCATATCTTACCAAATTCAATAAGATCAACCCTGCAACAACCTACGTTTGTTACTCGCAGATTCCCTCCACAGATATCATCTCCACTTTCAAATCAACACATCTCCACTACAGCAATATCCAACAGCAACAACATATGACAGGTGTAGAATTGGGAATCACAGACATCACACAGCAAAGATTAGGCTTGCCATTGCCTGCTCTTGTCTCCCTATTCATCATTATGACCTGGCGTCCATTCGTATGGTTTGTCTATACTTCAGATACAGACTTGAATTATGTCAATTTAGCAATCATTGGGCTGCTTCTAGTATTTGTTATCATCTTTAAAGTTTGTCTTGAGGTTTTCTTATTACGCTGGGCTAAGGCTGATCTTGCAACTGCTAAAAACAAACAAAGAGAAAAGAAGTCTTCTTCATCGTTTTATAATTTGAATGGAATCGTCAGTGGTGGTCTGGGTGCTATGGATTCCAATAGCAGAGAGATCATTCACTCGCAGACTGGTGATGTGAAGGTTCCTGAGAGTATTAGTGAGAAACGAAGTAGATTGGAATTGAAAGAACAACGTGACGATTCTACGATGGATAATCTGGCAAAGGTTTCAAGGTTTAGGATGTTCAGTAAGAAAATTTGGTAATCGATAACGTTGTTGCTATTGATTATAATTTATATTTCAAATGAAGATGTGATCGATACGCTCTAATTTATAGATTTGCTAGTACATATTGATTCAGACATACATGTATTACATTTTAAATTTATAACAGATTGAAAATCATAAATTGATTGCCGGATCCCAGACTTTATATAGGCCTATAGATCAACACCACGATTTCATCAATGACCAATGATTTAGTAGACATACATATTACAATATTCAAGATTATATCTATCGATCATCCATGGCTTAAACTGTATATATATAGATGATCTATAAGCAGCTAGCTAGGCTGATCATATAGCTAGCTGTATATATAAGCATGGACAGAATATTTTATCATATGATTTAATTATTTATAATATATATTATGAATATATATATAAGCTTTTTAAAATTAATACGTCCTCATTAAATATATTTAATTATTTAAAATTTAAAACATTT